>JAHHZJ010004099.1:0-153113 GCA_021437245.1 Aegilops speltoides | reverse complement strand
TTACCCTTTGAATGTTTGGTATGTTGGAGTGGATCACAAAAGGTAAATCTACGCTAGGACAGTTGACAAATAAGATTTTTTTTGAGAGTATGGCGCATTATAGAAGGCAGAATTGCAATTACATGAAATTTTCTAAGCCCGGGAAAGTCAAAATACAAGTTCACCGACAAAACAAACCATAAAAAGTGCATATCCTATGCTGAGAAACAACACTGAAAATCACAAACTAGTTCTTAGCTTACAATCCAAGAGCGGCGCTGGAAAATCCCTCCAGGACCCCGATTTCTGTTGGTTTGGCCCAATTTTTGGCCCGGTGTCAGGCCAAAAACGTTTTTGCACGTCCAGATTCACCCCTCGTGCGCACTACCCCTTATTCTGCTGCTGATCCCGGCGCCGCCCATTGCTGCTGGAAAGGCCATTTCCCCGTCGAGAATGAGAGGGTTCGCCGCGGCAACCTCCACCCCACTTCCGGGCGAGCTTTTTTCGGCACTCTGGCCATGCAAGCGGGGATACCGGCGGCTGCGCGCTTACCGTGCCCGTCAGGTGTTTGGCGATTTGTCTGCTCTGTGATGGACTCGAACGATGAGGAGGCGCTTGCGGCGCGGCTGGAGAATGAGAGGGTTCGCCGCGGCAACCTCCACCCCACTTCCGGGCGAGCTTTTTTGACGTTCTGGCCATGCAAGCGGGGATACCGGCGGCTGCGCGCTTACCGCGCCCGTCAGGTGTTTGGCGATTTGTCTGCTCTGTGATGGACTCGAACGATGAGGAGGCGCTTGCGGCGCGGCTGGAGGAGGAAGCCGATGCCGACGCCCAGGACGAAGAGCACCTCATGGTCCTTGCCGCTCTGGCCGGCCTATTTGCGAGCACTGCAAAGCCGGTGAGGTGGCTTGTCGTCGGGTCGGCAGAAGGCAACGCAGAGGCATGGACTGGAGGGTTATTGCTTGCTCTACGCCGACTACTTCGCCGACGCTCCACTGCACGGCGAGAAAGTATTTTGGCGTTCGGATGAGCCGAAAGCTCTTCCTCAGGATTGTGAATTCCATCCAGGAGTTCGACAACTACTTCAAGTGCAAAAAGGATTGCATCGGCACACTTGGATTCACCTCACTCCAGAAGTGCACGACAGCTATGAGGATGCTTGCATATGGAGCTCCCGTTGATTTACCGGAAGACTATGGACGCATGACCGAGTCCACCAGCATTGAGTGTTTGTACAAGTTCTCCAGGGCAATGGTGTTAGTTTTTGGACCACAATACTTGCAATCACCCAATGCTGAAGACATTGCTCGGATCCTAGCACAAAATGCAGCAAGAGGATTTTCTGGGATGCTTGAAAGCATCGACTGCATGCATTGGGCATGAAAAAACTGTCCATTTGCTTGGCATGGGATGTACAAAGGCGCCAAAGGAGCTTGCAGTGTGGTACTTGAGGTAGTGGCTACACAGGACCTCTGGATTTGGCACTCCTTTGGTATGCCAGGAACTCACAATGACATCAGCGTACTGCAGTGCTCGAATGTCTTTGTCAAGCTTGTTGAAGGTCATGCTCCTCCGGGAGTAGGATTCCCCCCTTCCCTTTGTTGGTTCTAGGAGAGAAGGAAGGAGAGGGAAGAAGGAAGGAAAGGGGCCGCCCCTTTCCACCCGGATTGGCAGTGGGGCCCCTCCTTTGCTTCTTTCCCCTCTCTTCCACTAAGGCCCAATAAGGCCCATATACCTCCCGGGGGGTTCCGGTAACCTCCTGGTACTCCGGTATACTCCCGATTTCACCCGGAACCATTCCGATGTCCAAACATAGGCTTCCAATATATCGATCTTTACGTCTCGACCATTTCGAGACTCCTTGTCATGTCCGTGATCAAATTCGGGACTCCGAACTACCTTCGGTACATCAAACCACATAAACTCGTAATACCGATCGTCACCGAACGTTAAGCGTGCGGACCCTACGGGTTCGAGAACCATGTAGACATGACCGAGACATGTCTCCGGTCAATAACCAATAGCGGAACCTGGATGCTCATATTGGTTCCTACATATTCTTCGAAGATCTTTATCGGTCAAACTGCATAACGGTATACGTTGTTCCCTTTGTCATCGGTATGTTACTTGCCCGAGATTTGATCGTCGGTATCTCAATACCAAGTTCAATCTCGTTACCGACAAGTCTCTTTACTCGTTCCGTAATGTTACATCCCGTAACTATCTCATTAGCTACATTGCTTGCAAGGCTTATAGAGATGTACATTACCTAGAGGGCCCAGAGATACCTCTCCGACAATCGGAGTGACAAATCCTAATCTTGATCCATGCCAACTCAACAAATATCATCGGAGACACCTGTAGAGCACCTTTATAATCACCCAGTTACGTTGTGACGTTTGGTAGCACACAAAGTGTTCCTCCGGTATTCGGGAGTTGCATGATCTCATAGTCATAGGAACATGTATAGTTATGGAGAAAGCAATAGCAACAAACTAAACGATCATCGTGCTAAGCAAACGGATGGGTCAAGTCAATCACATCATTCTCTAATGATGTGACCCCGTTAATCAAATGAAAACTCATATCTATGGTTAGGAAACATAACCATCATTGATTCAACAAGCTAGTCAAGTAGAGGCAAACTAGTGACACTCTGTTTGTCTATGTATTCACACATGTACTAAGTTTCCGGTTAATACAATTCTAGCATGAATAATAAACATTTATCATGATATAAGGAAATATGAATAACAAATTTATTATTGCCTTTAGGAGATATTCCTTCAGTCTCCCACTTGCACTAGAGTCAATAATCTAGATTACATTGTAATGATTCTAACACCCATGGAGTCTTGGTGCTGATCATGTTTTGCTCGTGAGAGAGACTTAGTCAACGGGTCTGCAACATTCAGATCCATATGTATCTTGCAAATCTCTATGTCTCCCTCCTAGACTTGATCGCGGATGGAATTGAAGCGTCTCTTGATGTGCTTGGTTCTCTTGTGAAATCTGGATTCCTTTGCCAAGGCAATTGCACCAGTATTGTCACAAAAGATTTTCATTGGACCCGATGCACTAGGTATGACACCTAGATCGGATATGAACTCCTTCATCCGCATTCCTTCATTTGTCGCTTCAAGCAGCTATGTATTCCACTTCACACGAGATCCCGCCACGGCGCTCTCGCTTGAACGGCACCAACCGACACTCCACCATTTAATAAAAATACGATCCGGTTTGTGACTTAGAGTCATCCGGATCGCTGTCAAAGCTTGCATCGACGTAACTGCCATTTACGAGCTCTTTGTCACCTCCATATACGAGAAACATATCCTTAGTCCTTTTCAGGTATTTCAGGATGTTCTTGACCGCTGTCTAGTGATCCACTCCTGGATTACTTTGGTACCTCCCTGCTAAACTTATAGCAAGGCACACATCAGATCTCATACACAACATTGCATACATGATAGAGCCTATGGCTGAGCATAGGGAACACCTTCCATTTTCTCTCTATCTTCTGCAGTGGTCGGGCATTGAGTCTGACTCAACTTCACACCTTGTAATACAGGCAAGAACCCTTTCTTTGCCTGATCCATTTTGAACTTCTTCAAAACTTTATCAAGGTATGTGCTTTGTAAAATTCCAATCAAGCGTCTTGATCTATCTCTATAGATCTTGATGCCCAATATATAAGCAGCTTCACCGAGGTCTTTCATTGAATTTTTTTATTCAAGTATCCTTTTATGCTATTCAGAAATTCAGTATCTTTTCCAATCAACAATATATCATCTACATATAATATCAGAAATGCTACGGAGCTCCCACTCACTTTCTTGTAAATACAGGCTTCTCCAAAAGTCTGTATAAAACCATATGCTTTGATCACAGTATCAAAGCATATATTCCAACTCCGAGAGGCTTGCACCAGTCCATAAATGGATCGCTGGAGCTTGCACACTTTGTTAGCACCTTTTGGATCGACAAAACCTTCTGGTTGCATCATATACAACTCTTCTTTAAGGTATCCATTAAGGAATGCAGTTTTGACATCCATTTGCCAAATTTCATAATCATAAAATGCGGCAATTGCTAACATGATTCAGACGGACTTAAGCATCGCTACGGGTGAGAAGGTCTCATCGTAGTCAACTCCTTGAACTTGTCGAAAACCTTTCACAACAAGTCGAGCTTTGTAGACAGTAACATTACCGTCAGCATCAGTCTTCTTCTTGAAGATCCATTTATTCTCTATGGCTTGCCGATCATCGGGCAAGTCACCCAAAGTCCATACTTTGTTCTCATACATGGATCCATCTCAGATTTCATGGCTTCAAGCCATTTTGTGGAATCTGGGCTCATCATCGCTTCCTCATAGTTCGTAGGTTCGTCATGGTCAAGGAACATGACTTTCAGAACATGATTACCATACCACTCTGGTGCGGATCTTACTCTAGTTAACCTACGAGGTTCGATAGTAACTTGATCAGAAGTTTCATGATCATCATCATTAGCTTCCTCACTTACTGGTGTAGGAATCACTGGAACTGATTTCAGTGATGAACTACTTTCCAATAAGGGACAAGGTACAATTACCTCGTCAAGTTCTACTTTCCTCCCACTCACTTCTTTCGAGAGAAACTCCTTCTCTAGAAAGGATCCATTCTTAGCAACGAATATCTTGCCTTCGGATCTGTGATAGAAGGTGTACCCAACAGTCTCCTTTGGGTATCTTATGAAGACACATTTTTCCGATTTGGGTTCGAGCTTACTAGGTTGAAGCTTTTTCACATAAGCATCGCAGCCCCAAACTTTAAGAAACGACAACTTGTGTTTCTTGCCAAACCATAGTTCATAAGGTGTCGTCTCGACGGATTTAGATGGTGCCCTATTTAACGTGAATGCAGCCGTCTCTAAAGCATAACCCCAAAACGATAGCGGTAAATCAGTGAGAGACATCATAGACCGCACCATATCTAGTAAAGTACGATTACGACATTCGGACACACAATTACGCTGTGGTGTTCAAGGTGGCGTGAGTTGCGAAACTATTTCGCATTATTTCAAATGAAGTCCAAACTCATAACTCAAATATTCGCCTCCATGATCAGATCGTAGAAACTTGATTTTCTTGTGACGATGATTTTCCACTTCACTCTGAAATTCTTTGAACTTTTCAAATGTTTCAGACTTATGTTTCATCAAGTAGATATACCCATATCTGTTCAAATCATCTGTGAAGGTGAGAAAATAACGATATCCGCCGCGAGCTTCAATGTTCATTGGACCTCATACATCAGTATGTATGATTTCCAATAACTCTGTTGCTCGCACCATTGTTCCGGAGAACGGAGTTTTAGTCATCTTGCCCATGAGGCATAGTTCGCAAGTACCAAGTGATTCATAATCAAGTAATTCCAGAAGTCCATCAGAATGGAGTTTCTTCATGCGCTTTACACCAATATGACCTAAACGGCAGTGCCACAAATAAGTTGCACTATCATTATAAACTCTCCATCTTTTGGCTTCAATACTATGAACATGTGTATCACTAATATCAAGATTTAGTAAAAACAGACCACTCATCAAGGGTGCATGACCATAAAGATATTACTCATATAAATAGAACAACCATTATTCTCTAATTTAAATGAATAAACGTCTCGCATTAAACAAGATCCAGATATAATGTTCATGCTCAACACTGGCACCAAATATAAATTATTCAGGTCTAAAACTAATCCTGAAGGTAGATGTAGAGGTAGCGTGCCGACGGCGATTACATCGACTTTGGAACCATTTCCCACGCGCATCGTCACCTCGTTCTTAGGAATCTTCACTTAATCCGTAGCCCCTATTTCGAGTTGCAAATGTTAGCAATCGAACCAAAGATCAAATACCTGTGCACTATCATGAGCATTAGTAAGGTACACATCAATAACATGTATATCAAATATACCTTTCACTTTGCCATCCTTCTTCTCCGCCAAATACATGGGGCGGTTCCGCTTCCAGTGACCAGTTCCTTTGCAGTAGAAGCACTCAGCCTCAGGCTTAGGTCCAGACTTGGGTTTCTTCACTCGAGCAGCAACTGGCTTGTTGTTCTTCTTGAAGTTCCCCTTCTTCCCTTTACCCTTTTTCTTGAAACTGGTGGTCTTGTTGACCATCAACACTTGATGCTCCTTCTTGATTTATACCTCTGCAGCCTTTAGCATTGCGAAGAGCTCAGGAATCGTCTTATCCATCCCTTGCATATTATAATTCATCACGAAGCTCTTGTAGCTTGGTGGCAGTGATTGAAGAACTCTGTCAATGACACTATCATCAGGAAGATTAAATTCCAGTTGAGTCAAGTGGTTGTGGTACCCAGACATTCTGAGTATATGTTCACTGACAGAACTATTCTCCTCCATCTTGCAGCTGTAGAACTTATTGGAGACTTCATATCTCTCAATCCGGGCATTTGCTTGAAATATTAACTTCAACTCCTGGAACATCTCATATGCTCCATGAAGTTCAAAACGTTGTTGAAGTCCCGGTTCTAAGCCGTAAAGCATGGCACACTGAACTATCAAGTAGTCATCAGCTTTGCTCTGCCAAGTGTTCATAACATCTGGCGTTGCTCCTGCAGCAGGTTTGTCACTTAGTGGTGCTTCCAGGACGTAATTCTTCTGTGCAACAATGAGGATAATCCTCAAGTTACGGACCCAGTCCGTGTAGTTTCTACCATCATCTTTCAACTTAGCTTTCTCTAGGAACGCATTAAAATTCAACGGAACAACAACACGGGCCATCTATCTACAACAACATAGACATGCAAAATACTATTAGGTACTAAGTTCATGATAAATTAAAGTTCAATTAATCAAATTACTTAAGAACTCCCACTTAGATAGACATCTCTCTAATCATCTAAGTGATCACGTGATCCATATCAACTAAACCATGTCCGATCATCACGTGAGATGGAGTAGTTTTCAATGGTGAACATCACTATGTTGATCATATCTACTATATGATTCACGCTCGACCTTTCGATCTCCAGTGTTCCGAGGCCATATCTGCATATGCTAGGCTCGTCAAGTTTAACCCGAGTATTCCGCGTGTGCAAAACTGGCTTGCACCCGTTGTATGTGAACTTAGAGCTTATCACACCCGATCATCACGTGGTGTCTCGGCATGACGAACTGTAGCAACAGTGCATACTCAGGGAAAACACTTATACCTTGAAATTTAGTGAGAGATCATCTTATAATGCTACCGCCGAACTAAGCAAAATAGATGCATAAAGGATAAACATCACATGCAATCAATATAAGTGATATGATATGGCCATCATCATCTTGTGACTTTGATCTCCATCTCCAAAGCACCGTCATGATCACCATCGTCACCGGCTTGACACCTGATCTCCATCGAAGCATCGTTGTCGTCTCGCCAACTATTGCTTCTACGACTATTGCTACCGCTTAGTGATAAAGTAAATCAATTACATGGCGATTGCATTTCATACAATAAAGTGACAACCATATGGCTGCTGCCAGTTGCCGATAACTATGTTACAAAACATGATCATCTCATACAATAAAATTTAGCATCATGTCTTGACCATATCACATCACAACATGCCATGCAAAAACAAGTTAGACGTCCTCTACTTTGTTGTTGCAAGTTTTACGTGGCTGCTACGGGCTGAGCAAGAACCATTATTATTTACGCATCAAAAACCACAATGCGGTATAGTGATTTATTTTTGATCTTCAGAAAGAACCCTGTTCACTGAATCCGATTCAACTAAAGCTGGAGAAACAGACACCCACTAGCCACCTGTGTGCGAAGCACGCCGGTAGAACTAGTCTCGCGTAAGCGTACGCGTAATGTCGGTCAGGGCCGCTTCATCCAACAATGCCGCTGAATCAAGAATCAACTCGTAACGGCAAGCAATATGTATATACCCACGCCCACAACTCCTTTGTGTTCTACTCGTGCATATAACATCTACGCATAAACCTGGCCCGGATGCCACTGTTGGGGAACGCAGTAATTTCAAAAAATTTCCTACGCACACGCAAGATCATGGTGATGCATAGCAACGAGAGGGGAGAGTATCATCTACGTACCCTCGTAGACCGTAAGCGGAAGCGTTATGACAATGCGGTTGATGTAGTCGTACGTCTTCACGACCGACCGATCTAGTACCGAAGATACGACACCTCCGCGATCTGCACACAATCGGCTCGGTGACGTCCCGCGAACTCACGATCCAGTAGAGCTTCGAGGGAGAGCTTCATCAACACGACGGCGTGATGATGGTGATGATGTTGCTACCGGAACAAGGCTTCGCCTAAGCACCGCTACGATATTACCGAGGTGGATTATGGTGGAGGGGGGCACCGCACACGGCTAAAGATCAATGATCAACTTGTGTGTCTATGGGGTGCACCCCTCCCCCATATATAAAGGAGTGGAGGAGGTGGAGGGGACCGGCCTCTCTAGGCGCACCAGGAGTCCTACTCCCACCGGTAGTAGGATTCCCCCTTCCCTTTGTTGGTTCTAGGAGAGAAGGAAGGAGAGGGAAGAAGGAAGGAAAGGGGGGGGCCCTTCCCAATTCGGATTGGGCTTGGGGGAGGGGGGCGCCCCCTCCTTTGCTTCTTTCCCCTCTCTTCCGCTAAGGCCCAATAAGGCCCATATACCTCCCGGGGGTTCTGGTAACCTCCTGGTACTCCGATATACTCCCAATTTCACCCGGAACCATTCTGATGTCCAAACATAGGCTTCCAATATATCGATCTTTACATCTCGACCATTTCGAGACTCCTCATCATGTCTATGATCAAATCCGGGACTCCAAACTACTTTCGGTACATCAAAACACATAAACTCGTAATACCGATCGTCACTGAACGTTAAGTGTGCGGACCCTACGGGTTTGAGAACTATGTAGACATGACCGAGACATGTCTCCGGTCAATAACCAGTAGCGGAACCTGGATGCTCATATTGGTTCCTACATATTCTACGAAGATCTTTATCGGTCAAAGATCTTCGTAACGGTATACGTTGTTCCCTTTGTCATCGGTATGTTACTTGCCCGAGTTTCGATCATCGGTATCTCAATACCTAGTTCAATCTCGTTACCGGCAAGTCTCTTTACTCGTTTCGTAATGTTACATCCCGTAACTAACTCATTAGCTACCTTGCTTGCAAGGCTTATAGTGATGTACATTGCCGAGAGGGCCCAGAGATACTTCTCCGACAATCGGATTGACAAATCCTAAACTTGATCCATGCCAACTCAACAAATACCATCGGGACACCTGTAGAGCACCTTTATAATCACCCAGTTACGTTGTGACGTTTGGTAGCACACAAAGTGTTCCTCCGGTATTGGGGAGTTGCATGATCTCATAGTCATAGGAACATGTATAATTGTGGAGAAAGCAATAGCAACAAACTAAACGATCATCTGCTAAGCTAACGGATGGGTCAAGTCAATCAAATCATTCTATAATGATGTGATCCCATTAATGAAATGACAACTCATGTCTATGGTTAGGAAACCTAACCATAATTGATTCAAGGAGCTAGTCAAGTAGAGGCAAACTAGTGACACTGTTTGTCTATGTATTCACACATGTACTAAGTTTTCGGTTAATACAATTCTAGCATGAATAATAAACATTTATCATGATATAAGTAAATATAAATAATAACTTTATTATTGCCTCTAGGGCATATTTCCTTCACGTACGTCCATGAATGAGATCTTTCCTGTGTAAACAAAGGAGCGCCAATTCTTCAAACCCCTCGTGCCCTGGACCTCGAGGTTGTGATGTCACACGGTGGGCATCATCAGGCTAGGTAATTAACTGATGTCGCACTAATTAAACTACTTAGTGAATTGCTAATTTTCCACCAAGCTTGTCGGTACAGTAGAAACAGGAACGAGTAACTACATGAAAATGAATAGGGAACTAATATTAGCTATATTAGTTTACAAAGGGAGTACATATGAAATATTGGTGTTCCTTCATATGCCGACTATCCGAAGAGAAATGCTGCCAAGACTTTTGCTAGGGGAGGCGAAAGATCGATCATCGATGGATACATGGTGATGATGCGGATCTCTGCTTGACCCGATTGTCAACTCCTAATTAAAGGGTGTAGGTATGAGAAGTACCACTTGGGAGGAGCAAGTTGGACAACGACCAGGTTGGGAACACAACCCTTGAGAAGTTGTTTCCTCCTGGGTTCCTCCCCTCCCCTGGGGCAGGCAACAACATGTGCAGGTGCAGGTGCTGCCACCTTTTCCAAACCGATTTCTCCGGCTTGACTTCCCGGTCAGGCAAGCGTTCCGGTTTTCCGAGCGGCGGCGGCCCTTGTTTTGTTACTTGTGGTCTTGGTCAGGGGCCACTTGGCTTAGAAAAATGAAGCAGATCGTCAACTGTAGTCTGGAGATCACAGTGGCAACTGGCGTCGGGCAAGGTGACGGCGTGACAAGGGACGTAGCGACGAGTGCACAGGGTAAGATGGGAGGTGAATGTCTGCGAATGAAGCCTCGTGCACACGTCGTTCCTACCGAGCAGGATGCGATCGTTGTGTCATGCCACAAGATTAATGGCGTGTTTGGCAGCCAGCGAGGCCAGCTAGCTCAAGCTTGCTCAGATGAGGTTGGTTAAGCAAATGCAGCCTCTAAATCAACATTTGCAACCTATTTGGTTGCCTGCATTTGTAAGTGCATCTAGTGCCCCTTAGTGATTTTGGTGTATTGAAGACTTATAGGTTAAGTAACTGATGCGTTTGTGAGTGTACACAGGTCTATAAGTCTATGAGGAGTTTGATATTTACAGAGAAAGTCGAATTTCTAAAAATGAAGTTCTTCGATCAAGACTTTGATATTCTCAAGACTTTTGAAGACTTTGAAAGTGAAGAAATTGGTGTGACCATGAAGACTTGATATTCATTCGAGGAATCAAGCATGAAGAATTTTGTTTTCGTAGTTTCATTTTCTTTCTTGAGTCATAGGAAACACCGTCTTCGTTAAAGGGGGTCGAGGAAATACTAAGGAAAAATTTCCATGTGATGCTCAACTCAAAATCCTACACCTACCAATCCTTCGAGTGAAGCCTTTGAAATCTCATACGCTTCACCAAATTCTTCAAAGGATGAGACGCAGTTCTTCCGTCATCGATGACTTTGCTCGATCGATGAGTTAGGAATTCGCCAAAGTCGAATTGCCTACACAAAGGAGGAACATGATAGCCTTGAGGACTTTGAAAGTCAAATTTCCGATCGTTCTTTGTCATACGCGCGGACCAAAATATCTTATCCACCTAACGGTCATATCATTGAAGGGCATTTATGTCTTATCATGTCGGGCTGCTCCCTAGGCTATAAATAGCTGCCCCCTACAACCACTAGCTGGTTGGCTGCTCCGAGAGAACTTGACACTTGTCATTTGAGAGCAACCCATCCTCCAAGGACTTTGAGCGAAAATCATCAAGTGAGGAAAATCCAAAACCAAACCCCCACAAAAACCCCTAAGTGATTGAGCATCACTGAAGAAATTGATCCTGCGTGGATCCGACGCTTGTTACCTTTGAAGACTGTGTTTCTTCCAGACGGTTAGGCGTCAAAGTCTAGAGCATCCAAGAGGAATTGTGGATCGCCGAGTGACCAAGTCTCGTGAAGGTTTGAAGTCACCAAGACTTACCACGAGTGATTTGACGAGGCTCGCGTGGTCTTAGTTCAAGGAGAATACGGTGAGGATCTGGGTGTCCCGAGTTGCGGCTCGAGATCGTGTCCGGACTCGTGTCCTCGAGTTTAAATACTCACCGCTTCCAACCAGACGCATAACCGAGACAAAGAGCTTGAACTGGTTTACCAAATCATTGTCTTCACCAACCGACCGGTTCTATTTCCTCAACTCACTCATTTCTCATTTTGTGTTGCATGTTGTTCATATCTGTGCTTGAAGACTTTGATCAAGACTTTCACAAATTCCTCGCTCAATTTCTTCACTGCTTTGTCTTCATCTTGTTATCCCGTGTTTACGCTTCGCATCGCTCTAGTCTTCATTTCATCATGCCGACTATGTGTGTAATCTGTTATGCTTACATCTCGAGTACTTATTCCGCTGCAAACAGTTCTTCGCTAAGGAATTTCCTCACCGCAAATTCCTCGCTGAAGAATTTCATAAAATCGCCTATTCACCCCCTCTAGTCGATATAACGACTTTCAATTGGTACCGAGCAAGGTACTCCCTTGTTCGTGTGATTTTGGTTTAACCACCGGAGTTCTAGTTATGTCGACCGCAGTATGATCAAGGTCTCGGCCGGGTGTCCTACCTTTGATGGAACGGACTATCCCTATCGAAGAATAAGATGCGGATGCATCTTGAGGCAATTGATAATGATCTCCGGTATGTTGTGGAAAATGGTGTCCCCACGCCATCAAACACCGATCGCCATCGATGTGAAGAGATTCAAACAACTCGACTCTCAAGCTTAAGAATATCATCTGTGGCCATCCGAGCAAAGGACAAGATGGAAGAGTGAGTGCTTTGGAAACCGCCAAGCTTATCCGGGATAGGCTGTCCAAAGTAATGAAGGAGTCTCAACTCAGCGTGACTCTCGAGTTGATGTTCTTCAAATCTCTTCAACCGCTTCAAAAGACTCGACAACGAAAATGTTCAACAAACCTTCGATCGCTTCATCGACATCTCAAATGAGCTTCAAGCCCTCGGTGCCATCGACATCATCGACCATGAAGTAGTGAAGAAACCGCTAAGATCGCTTGATTCCTCATTTGATACTCGGGACTAATGATACAAGAGCGTCTTGACTACAAGTCACTTGATCCCGCCGATATCCTCGAAAGGCTTAACACTCACGAAGTTCCACTTGTTGAAAAGAGAGATCTCTATGGCTCGAACTATGGCAAACCACGTGCCTCAAGGCCAAGGTTGTGTCTCGACTCAATGTGAGGATTCGTAGTAGCCTTGGTGATCCTCAAGAACTCGAGCCAGATCTAGCTCTCCTTGTGAAGAAATTCCAGAAATTCACAAGACGTGGTAGCTTTGGAAAACCCTCAAGGGAAGTGATTCTTCATCCAAAGGACTACAAGAGAAGACTTTGCCACAAATGCAAGAAGCCTGGTCACTACATTCAAGATTGTCCTCGATGGGAGAAGGAAATGAAGAAGAAGAAATACAAGGACTACAGCTCGATGAAATGAAGAAGAAGAAGAAATCATCAAAATCTTCGCCTTCAAAACCATCAAAGTCTTCATCTCACAAGAAGGGCAGCTCCAAGAAAGCTCGGCATTCATTGGCAAGGATATGGACTCGTCAACTGAGGAAAATGATGAAGAGGAAGAGTCCAAGAATCTGAGTCCGTGTGGCGAAGTCCGGCCGTTATTACCGCTTTCACAAGAAGTCCATCTTCAACATCAAGAAACTGATTCCATCAACAAGCCCGATGAAGATAATGATGGCTACGCTCCCACCTATTGCTTCATGGCAAAAGCAGCTAAGGTACTCAAATATAACTCCTTTGATTCTAGTGAAAATGAATCTGATGAGGATCTTAAGCCTAGCTACTCTAAACTTGCTAAAATTGCTGTGAAACAACAACGGCTCTTGAAAAGTTCAAAACATGCTAGATAAAAGTGATGATATGTTGGGTGAAGAAATGGATCACACTAAAGCCCCGATCGAAAATCTTCAAAGACTTCAGCCTAAGTATGATAACCTTCAAGGTCATCATAACTCTCTTGTGTCCGATCATGAGAAACTTTCTTATGAATTTCTTCAAGAAAAGCAAGACAATGAGAAGCTTTCTCTGAAGCTATTCAAAGAAAGGCAGATCTTGATAAGCTAAGAGAATGTTATGAAGATCTTCGTAAGGAGCGCGATTCATTACTAGCTCAACAAATCAGCGCTTCTCGTGAAGAATTTGTTCCTCCGCTTAAAGTGCATTGAACGTGAATCGCTAATTCTTCACCGAATGTTCAAATGCTTCAAATGTTACAAATTCTTCATCTCGCCTCGCTATCACTAATTCTCACCGATGACTTTGCTAGTATCACTAACAATGCAGGCTGAAGGAATTGTACATGACAGCTTGTACAAAAGCCTCAAAGGGCATCAAACACTTTGTGATGTGCTCAAAAGCAGATCCTCAACAAAACCCTAGGAAAGAGGGTATTGCCTTTGAGAGGAAACTCAATGCCGATGGAACATATTGAAACCCGAGCAAGATCCCAAAACCTCATGGGTTGCTGCAAAGGGACCTCCAGCTTGATCCATCTAACTTATATGGCTTTACATGTGAATCTCCTCATTCTTCTCGATGAGTCATTTGACTCAACTATAAACTGCTCAAAAATCGAAATGGTGAAGTATTTGCTAGATATGTTGGCACTAATCGCAGAACGGTTCCCTATGAAGAAAATCTGGTTCCCAAAAGCTGTGTTGAAAGTCTTCGTGAATGTCCTTATGACACCACCAAAGAAGAATAGGAACCCCAGATCAAATTCTTCATATGGACCAAATTCTTCATATGGATCCAAATACTCATATGGACCAAATTCTTCACGAGGATCAAATTCCTCAACTGGATCAAAGTCCTCATATGATTATTATCATGCTAACAAATCTGTCTCGCAGGCAAAGCTAAGGGCTATGAATATGTGCATTATTCTTCAAACCATTATGTTCATAAGTCCTCAAGAATTACTCGCTTATTCATATGCTTACCCTAACCCTCCAATGCTAAGCTTAAATGGTTTGGCATCTTTGCCACCTTTCTCACATGGTGCTCGCAGGATGATGAACTCTTTGCCACCCTCCGATGTGGGTGGTGAAGAAAAGAACTAATCTCTTTGCAGGTCAGTCTCCGACGTGCTCGAACGCCTAAAGAATTTGTCGGGGCCCATAATATGCTCGAAAGGACGCAGGCGAATCATGATGAAATGAATCTTCATTTCACACGTCCTCATACTGCTATATCTGTTTATTGCTTGATGAAATTCATCTGATGAACTTGATATCATATTCTTCACTGATGAAGCATATGAGATTGTAAGTTACACTAATTCATCTGCAGGATGATCAACCCAAAACCACTGAATGGGTCCTCGATAGTGGGTGTACAAATCACATGACTGGTGACAAGAATCTATTGATGGATGCTCCTTTATCACCGCCACCTCTGAAGCATATCATATTTGGCTTGACAAAGGCAAAAGTCGTATTGGGTCTTGGTAAGTTGTTATCTCTAAGGTAAGCACATGGACAAAGTCATGCTTGTTGAATCCTTAGGATACAATCTCATGTCGATCTCAATGCTTTGTGATCTTGATATGGTTGTTGTCTTTGGCAAATATCGCTGTGTTGTGATTATGGAAGTCGACAATTCCAAAGTCTTCAAGGCTTTAGGAGAGGAGATCTCAGATATTGTTGATTTCTACAGTGACCACAACCAGCCATGTGTTTACTTGCAAAAGCCTCGTAAGGCTGGCTATGGCATCGACGACTTGGTCATGCAGCATGAGGAATTTGAACACGCTTGAAGAAGAAGCATGTCATTGGCATTGAGAATGTCAAATTCTCAAGGATCACTTATGCGGAGCATGTGAAGCCGAAAATGACCAAGGCCAAGCATCCAAATAAGACTATCATGACCACTACTCGTCCATTCAATTGCTTCACATGGACCTCTTCGACCTAATCATTATTCAGCAATACTAATGATGCATCTCTATATGGTTTTGTCATTGTTGATGATTATTCTCGATATACATGGGTACACATTGTTACTTACAAACATGAAGTGCGTGAAGTCTTCAAACGATTTTCCTCAAGGGCTTCAACCAACTTTGGTGTGAAGATCAAGCATATCGAAGTGACAATGGAACCGAGTTCAAGAATTCTGGTCTTGATGCCTATCTTGATGAACTTGGTATTACTCATGAATTATCTCGCTCCTTATACTCCTCAAAGAAAATGGCGCTGTGGAGTGCAAGAACGTAACTCTTGTTGAGATGGCTCGACTATGCTTGATGAATACAAAACGCCTCAGCGTTTTGGATTGACGCAATTGATACCGCTCGCCACATCATCAACAGAGTATATCTTCACAAATTCTTCAAGAAAATCTGCATATGAACTCCTCACCGACAAGAAACCCAATGTGAGTTATTTCAAAGTCTTCGTGCTAAATGTTGGATTAGAGATCCTCACCACAACTCTAAATTTGCACCGAAAGCACATGAAGGTTTTATGCTTGGTTACGGAAGGACTCAGACACCTACAGTAGTCTTCAACATTGTTCTTCACAAGATTGTCGACATCAGAGATGTGCGGTTCGATGAAACTAATGGCTCGCAAAGAGAGCACCTACCTTCGTGTTAGATGAACCAGCACCGATGATGCTATCAAGCACAAGGCAACCGAGGATGTCATTCCCATCAAGAACTCGTGAAGAATTCATTCCTGTTCGTGAAGAACGCCGAGCCGATGCACTCAAGGACATGATGAGGAAATTGGTGTCAAGAAAATGCTGATCTAAATCCTCAACGACAACCAACTCATCCACGCTGCTGCAAAAGAAGTGCAAGTGGAGAAGATCATCGATGACATCAGCAAGACCAGTCCTCTCACCCGCTCAAAAGCCTCACACTTATCTAACTTTTGTGGGCACTATGCTTTTGTCTCTATCTCAGAGCCCACTAAGGTAGATGAAGCATTTCGAGCCGAGGGATTCAGCTATGCAAGAAGAATTACATCACTTCGAGCTGAACAATGTCTCGAATTGGTCAATCGCCTGCATCCTCGCAAGCATAATATCATTGGCACAAAGTGGATCTACCGCAACAAGCAAGATGAAAATGGCCTCGTTGTGAGGAATAAGGCACGACTAGTAGCTCAAGGCTACACACAGTTGAAGGAATTGATTTCGATGAAAATTTTGCACTGTTGCTAGACTTGAAGCTATTCGTGATTTTACTTGCCTATGCTAACCATCATGATATCATCTTATATCAAATGGATGTGAAAAGTGCATTCCTCAATGGTAAGCTTGAGGAAGAAGTATATGTTGCTCAACCCCTGTGTTTTGAAGATCCCAAGAATCTCGACAAAGTCTTCAGACTAAATAAGGCTCTCTATGGCCTCAAGCAAGCCCCTCGGCGTGGTATGATACATCAAGGAATTCTTCGTGAAGAATGGCTTCACACCGGTTCACTCGATCCTACTCTATTTACTAAATCATATGATGGTGAACTGTTTGTGTGCCAAATATATGTTGATGATATTATCTTTGGCTGTACTAACCAACGATATAGTGATGAATTTTCCTATATGATGAGTGAAGAATATCAAATGTCTATGATGGGAGAGTTGAAATTCTTCTTAGGTCTTCAAATTCACAAGAAAGACAATGGCATATTCATATCTCAGAGAAATACCTCAAAGATGTAATTGAGGAATTTCGCATGCAAGATTGCAAAGGCGCTAAAATTCCTATGCCCACAAATGGTCATCTATGCATCGATGAAAATGGTATCGACTTCGATCACAAGGTATACCGCCCATGATTGGTTCTTTATTGTACCTATGTGCATCTAGGCCAGATATAATGCTTAGTGTTTGCATGTGTGCCCGATTTCAAGCTGCACCAAGGAATCACACCATAAGGTCAGGAAGCATATTCTTCGATATCTAGCTCACACACCAACACTAGGATTATGGTACCCCAAGGGCTCGCTTTTGATCTCATTGATATTCTCGACTGACTATGCTGGTGATCGTGGACCGCAAGTCAACATCCGCACTTGTCATTTCCTCGACGATCTTTGGTCCGTTGGTCCTCAAGAAACAGAACTGTATCACCGCTCATCACCGTTGAATATATTGCTGCTGGGTCATGTCTGTGCTCAATCGCTGGATGAAGCAAACCTCAAGGACTATGGCGCTAACGTGAAGAATGTGCCTCTCCTCGCGACAACGAGAGTGCCATCAAGATTGCTCACAACCCAGCCAGACTCAAGACTAAGCACATCCAGATTCGCCATCATTTTCTTCGTGATCATGTGTTGAAGGGCGATATCTCCATCGAGCATGTGAAGATCAAGAACAGCTAGCTGATATCTTCACCAAGCCCTTGGATGAGAAGAGATTTAGCAAGTTGCGTGTGAGCTAAATATCTTAGAATCTTCAATGTTCTTTGAAAAGGACACACATCCTAACCCTTATGCATAATTGATGACTTAGATGTGCAACACATGAAGAAACGTTGTTCCTCAATCAATGAAGAATAACAATCTAAGTGTGAAGAAATCAATGAAGAATTTGATTCTCGTAACCCTACAACAATTATACGCTGTGTCCAAAATCATCATTCTTATACGGGCTACGCCACCACAAAAGTTGAAAATCTTCAATCTGAGTTTTTCCTCATTTTGAAATTCCTCGCTTTTTCAAATTCTTCAACTTTGCAAAATCTTCAGAGTTCCGCTGCCGCTCTTCATTGGCTATATATATATATGAGTTTATGTCCTCTACAAAGATTCACTTATTGCTAATTCTTCAAGTTGCGATTTCGCTAAGTGAATGTGATCGACCCTTCCCTCTATGCTATACTCAACCCAATCTATTCACAAATTCTTCATGTGCGTTCGATTGAAACTGCTCAAAGTCTTCACCGGTCCTTGACAATTGAAGAAATTGCGAACTAAACTTTTAAACAAATCTTATCCAAGTTTCCGGTTTTACCGCCAAACCGCTCCGCATCCCACGATGTATTACTTTAATCACCCACGATCTTACACGATCCCATCTCGCACAAGACGTGGGTCTCACACGCCGCGTGAAGGAGAAAGGGCAGGGCATGTTCGCCCAAAATCTTCGGCGAACAGTTTTTCACCGTGGCTATAAATACCCTTTACCCTCCTCACTTCATTTACTCCGCCGATCGCTGTCTCGCCGAGCTCTCCTCAAACCCTAGCGCCGCCGCTACTCCATCGCTGCCGTGAGGAAAAGCTTCACCGCCGACCTCATCGCTGCATTGATCGCGTCGGCCACGGAAATCTTCACTCCGCCGCCGTAGTCATCTTCCTCTGCCAAGTTAGGGCGTGAAGATCTAACATGACGAACTTCTACAGCTTCATCTCTGCTCGTCGTGTTCTTCAGTTCGTAATTAAAAGTCACTTTTATTACTCGCTGATTCTCAAATCTTTCAAAATCTTCAAAGGTGTTTTTACTCTTCAAAATCTTCACATATGAACACCTCACACACTATATGTTCTTGATTTATCTCTAAGCATTCATTTCTTCAAGATTCCTCAATTGTGCGGATTTTCGATCCGATAACTCGAACCTAAGACTAAACACTTAGTGAAATTCCTCAAGGCTCAAACTGGTCAAATTCTCAAAACTTGCTCCTTTTGAAAAATCTTCCGAGAACGATATGACCTCTCCAAATTCCTCGCACCTACACTCGCTCACAGTACTCATGTCCGCCGCTGAATCACTAGGTTCTCATCAACTTAATTCATTTGCGCTGCTCTCGAAGAAAAATCTGCATACTTCTTCAGAGTGCTCTATTGTTCAAATTCCTCACCAAGAAAATGGCGTAAGGCAAGAGACCGCAGAAGGGAGGAAAGAAACCGGAAGTCATGACTGCTTTTGAAATTCCAGAGGAAATATACAAAGAATGGTCCAGGCGCCAAGCCAAATTGGCAAGACAGGCCAAGGAAGCAGTGAGGAAATTCAATGAGGATACTGCTGCTGCTGCTGCTGAGCCCTCGGTCAAACCGAGGAAATCAATGCCAAAGAAGCTCGCACGCAAGCCAAGTGCTTTCACATCACACGCCCTCACGGCCCAGCCCTCACCACCGCCCTCTCAAAGAAATTCCTCGATCGCTATCGCTCATTCAAAATCCTCAAGAGCTCCCTCCAAGTCCTCAACACTGTGCATCTTGCAACTTGTCAAAGGACTCATGGATTCTCCATTGCTTCGTGTTTCAAAGAAGTTCTCACCGCACCAATGTCCTCAACAGTCCCACTCAAGACAAAAGCAACCGCTGGACGCGGTCCTCGCCAAGTCCAAGAAGAAACAAGTTGCATTCAACGCTCCTCTCGATGATGAGGCCTCGATGAAGAACTTGAAGAAATCATCGAGACAGATCGACCAAGGCCGCTAGAGCCAAAGGAACAAGTGTACCTCGCTTTTGGATCCAAGAAGATCCTAGACTTCATTGACCTGTGGCATCAGATCCACACACTCCTCTTCCGGATCTGCCATCGACTCGGTCAAAGTCACATGTCAACCATTTCATCTCGTAAGAGAAATGGAAATTTGAAAAGGCTCGTGAATTGAAGAGAGCAAAAGCAAGAAAAGAGAAGCTTCGAGGAAAACATCATCAACTTGTCTCTCAAGAACTTCTTAAAGCTCAATCGAAATCCAAGCACTCAAAGAAGGATTTTGATGCTTATAATGCCGACCGGCAAGGAGCCAAGGTGAGATTCGCACTCGACGAAGAGAATGTCAACTGCTGCAGCTTCATCGCAACAAGAAAATCCTCAGTCAATAATCTGCTCACCTGCCGAAGAACATGCCAAGATCTGCTAATGACTTTCAGCGCTTGATGAGAACACAAGTTCCGTGGCTGATGACTCCATTCCAAATTAAGAAATTCCTGTGGCATCCACTAGTGGTGCGCTCAAGAATCAAGAAAACAGGCAATCGCACTCAGCAGCTCAAGAAACTGTACCACAATCCTCAGCCTCCTCCCGCACCAACACCAACTCCAATTCTTCCTTCGCCTATGAAGTGAAGAAGACAAAGGCTGCAGAGCGAGCTGCAAAGAAGAAAAGGAAGGCATCAACAAGGCCAAATTCTTCTACCGCGAAGAAATTGAAGCCAATGACCAGCTCAATTGAAAATCCTATCGATGCCATTCCCATTTCCTCCATGTCATCCAAGGAAATTGTTCCTTTGGAGAAGAATACACGATCCCAAGCGGATCGATGAAGAAAATCAATGCTGCTACTTCGTAACAGCTTGATGAAGAAATTGAAGTGGAAGCTTCCCTTCAACTCCTGTTGCCTCCTCACCCGTGCCTCGGTTCACAACCAAGAGGCAAAGTGCCGAGGAAATTGAAAAGAAGATGAAGATGGGATATTGGGTGCACTACACCAGAATGAACGATGACTTTGGGAAAGTCAAGCACCCAATACTCCTCTCTTCACTCCGCTTCAACAAGTTCCTCAATCACCAACTACTACTGCTCAAATGGGCTCAAGAAACTCATCCCACATCATCTGTCAATGAAGAGATTCCAGCCACTAGCATCAAGAACCAACCGCCAATCCTCAAATCCGCACAAGGAGAGGAACCAGAAATTCTCACCAAGAACCTCGAAATCGCGATTCTCGAGGTTGTGCTTCAAATAACAGATATTCCTCCGCCCAAGCCAAAGAATCCGCTTTCAAGCAAGCAAAAGTTCAAGGCTGAAGATTTCTTTTACGAGCATGTGTTCTTCATCGCCTACAACTTATGACTCGCTCGAATGAGGAAAAGACGCTCGACTCCAACACAAGCAAATTTCTATTCCTCAAGATTATTTGACAAGGACAAGATCTTCGACCATGAGCATATTCCTCATGTTGATATGGAATCACCGCCGTGCTTCGAGCCAAGATTCGTGTTCTTCACGATGTGGGGCTGCTGAATTTCTGACCGATATATGTGGATCGAATGAAGAACTCATTCTTCGCCTATGCCACCTCGACATCACCGAGATGTCAAGACATCAACTCATGGGTTCTGGATTGATGACTGAAAATACTCACTACAAGGCACCAACAACCGAATTGCTTCGTGTCCTTCCTCTTGATCCTCCCCATGAATCTGCTCGCTGTTCTATAATGAACGTGAATCGTCCGATCACTTCATGCAAGTATCGATGAAGCCTCTGCCGTGCCAAGCCCTCGAACCAAATTCTCGCAAGGATTTTCTATATGTGCCTCGGACCGTGTACGTAATCTTGACGAAGACTATGAGTCCGATCAAAGGCCACGACTCAAATGATGAAGACGCTGCTGGCATCATGAAGAACATGCTTTTCAATATCATTCATGGCGCTCCACCAACTTCCATGATTTCTTCATGAGGACTCGCCAATATTGCAATGTCACCTTTTGAGCTGAAGCCATATGCGCCTTTGGATCATGAGATTCATCCGGCAAGATCTTCATCGAACTACAAGGTCGACATCAATCATGGCAGCTTCCCGCCGCCCATTGAAGTCCTCGCTTACCAATTTCATCATCCGATGACAAGGGCAAGGCAGCAGCTGTAATTGATGAAGGCACTCGCCCATTGATGGTCGGCCGCAAAGCTGCATCTTACTCCACCAATGATGATTCGCCACGCATGATACCGCCGCAAATACCTCCACCAAGAAACAGCCTCAAGCCACAAAGACCTGTGGTGATGATCGATCGTGAGTTACTCCTCATTCTTCATCGAAGGTTGATCGCAATCGAAATGGGTCAAGCGCCAATTTGCTGCAATTCTTCACAATATGACCTCAATGCATAATGCAAAGAAGAAAACCAAGACTATTTACATGAAACCCTCAACCACATCTGGGCTGTTCTCAATCATGTCTATTCCATGGAAGAATTGAAGACTATGGGTCTTCGTGAAGCTTATGACCGGTCTGCACCACCTCCAAGAAATTCAAGAGAGTCAAAGTTCCTGATTTGGTGGCTAGCTCTTATTCTTCATCGCGCAAACCGATGAATATGAAGACTTGGACGACATCGCGGCAGCCCTACTTCAACAACCAACCCCGATAACGCCGGGCGCCTCCATCGACTTGAATATCTTCAGGCGTTAGTCCTCGCCGATCCTTTTGATCATTTGATGACAAAGGGGAGAAATCTGAGTTAGTCTTCAAGCGGTTTATACTATGGGCGTTTTTAAAGTTACAACTCGCTCTTCCAAAGTTTTTATTGATCGAGTTGTAATCTTAACTCCGATGGTGCCTCGATACTTTTGATCGTGCATTGTGCCGACTTTGCATCGCGTTTCAATACTTTTAATCGTGCTTCGATGCTCGATTTTGATACGTGTTATGCTCGATGCTTTTGAAGCACTAAGCTCAATGTGATATTTGAGCTCAAACCTTTGATGTGATATTCCGCATGCTCATTCCTAGTTAATACTATTGCATGCATGTCAATCTCATCAGCACCATATTTCATCATGCATTTCAAATTCTTCATAGTATATGTATCAAATGCGTATGAATTACAAGATATAGGGGGAGATCTCCATGATTCAAATCTTCAAATGTGCATTGCCTCAAAAGCAAATTCCTCATTATGCACATATTCAGGGGGAGTTCTTCTATATCTTGCAATCAAATTCCTCAATATTAGTATTTACACTTCATATGTTTATCCCCATTGAAAACTTAACCTATGTTGTCATCAATCACCAAAAAGGGGGAGATTGTAAGTGCATCTAGTGCCCCTTAGTGATTTTGGTGTATTGAAGACTTATATGTTAAGTAACCGATGCTTGTGAGTGTACACAGGTCTATAAGTCTATGAGGAGTTTGATATTTACAGAGAAAGTCGACCCTAAAATGAAGTTCTTCGATCAAGACTTTGATATTCTCAAGACTTTCTCAAGACTTTGAAAGTGAAGAAATTGGTGTGACCATGAAGACTTGATATTCATTCGAGGAATCTAAAGCATGAAGACTTTTGTTTTCGTAGTTTCATTTTCTTTCTTGAGTCATAGGAAACACCGTGATCGTTAAAGGGGTCGAGGAAATACTAAGGAAAAATTTCCATGTGATGCTCAACTCAAAATCCTACACCTACCAATCCTTCGAGTGAAGCCTTTGAAATCTCATACGCTTCACTAAATTCTTCAAAGGATGAGACGCAGTTCTTCCGTCATCGATGACTTTGCTCGATCGAGGAGTTAGGAATTCGCCAAAGGCGATTGCCTACACAAAGGAGGAACATGATAGCCCCGAGGACTTTGAAAGTCAAATTTCCGATCGCTGTTCAGGTCATGCTACCGACGGACCAAAATATCTTATCCACCTAACGGTCATATCATTGAAGGGCATTTATGTCTTATCATGTCGGGCTGCTCCCTAGGCTATAAATAGCCGCCTCTACAACCACTAGCTGGTTGGCTGCTCCGAGAGAACTTGACACTTGTCATTTGAGAGCAACCCATCCTCCGAGGACTTTGAGCGAAAATCATCAAGTGAGGAAAATCCAAAACCAAACCCCCATTAAAACCCCAAGTGATTGAGCATCATCAAGAAATTGATCCTGCGTGGATCCGACGCTTGTTACCTTTGAAGACTGTGCTTCTTCCAGACGGTTAGGCGCCAAGGTCTAGAGCATCCAAGAGGAATTGTGGATCGCCGAGTGACCAAGTCTGTGAAGGTTTGAAGTCACCAAGACTTACCACGAGTGATTGGACGAGGCTCATGCGTGGTCTTAGTTCAAGGAGAATACGGTGAGGATCGGGTGTCCTGAAGTTGCGCTCGAGATCGGGTGTCCGGACTGTGTCCTCGAAGTTTAAATACTCACCGCTTCCAACCGAGACGCATAACCGAGACATCAGCTTTTAATCGGTTTACCAAATCATTGTCTTCACCAACCGACCGGTTCTATTTCCTCAACTCACTCATTTCTCATTTTGTGTTGCATGTTGTTCATATCTCGTGCTTGAAGACTTTGATCAAGACTTTCACAAATTCCTCGCTCAATTTCTTCACCGCTTGTCTTCATCTTGTTATCCCGTGTTTACGCTTCTCGTACTCTGCTCTAGTCTTCATTTCATCATGCCGACTATGTGTGTAATCTGTTATGCTTACATCCGAGTACTTATTCCGCTGCAAACAGTTCTTCGCTAAGGAATTTCCTCACTGGCAAATTCCTCAGTGAAGAATTTCATAAAAATCGCCTATTCACCCCCCCTCTAGTCGATATAACGCACTTTCAGCATTTAGTTCTCACGTATTAGGGGATAGCTTTGCGCATGGTGTTTGGTTGCCCGCACTGTCTGAACTCACACATAAGCACTCACACATAAGCACGTTCTTTGATTGCACACACGATGCGAGGTGTGCTAACCTTGTACCCTATGTGATGAGGTTACCTTACACATGATCACATCTAGCACACCAACGCCATAGCACTGCAATGGCGGCGAACTGCATGAGGATGATGAAGTTCTTCACCACAAGGCGTGGCGCCGCATTGGCAACTACAACCACGCCAACTATGTGCAAAGTAGACAGTTGGTGTAAGCTTTTTCTGTCGCCTGCCTAGTCTTAAACCCTCTATAGCTGTTGTTGCTATAAGATGCAACTTGTTCACTGCAAGCTTCCCATGAACTGTAAACCCCTAGTGCCCTCCCGATGAACACCACATACCATTTGTCCTAGCAGTGCACAAGAGCAGCGGTTGAAGCAGCAAGCAAAAGAACAATCAAGAAGCAAGCAATGGAGCAGAAGTAGGAAGCATGCATGATCATATGGCATAGCAAGGTCTAACCTAGCACTGCTATGGTGTCATCCTACCAGCACATCCAGAAGAGGGTGTCATCCTACCACCGCAAGTTCACGGTCATCATGAGGGGTTAGTATATACCACCTTAACAAAATATACAAACCATCAAACAGTTTTCAATCCCTAGCTACACAAAATATACGTCATCATCGCCGTCGCCATCGCCATCCAGGATCATGCACACGGTAACAAACAAGCTCTAGTAGTAGTGTTTGCCCAGCCAGCTCTTGAGCCAGAGCACCATGCGGGTGTCTGCCATGGCAACAAACCCAACACCCTGGGCCCTGTTGTCCAGCAGGTGGCTCAGAGCTACCATCATCGATGAAGCTACCTTGCTCCATGAAGGAGTTGTGCAGGTCAGGGTGGGCGTCGAGGGTCTTGCTCTCCCTAATGGCGGTTGCCACCTCCTTCACGACCTCAGTCATACATGTGAAGACACTGATCTCCTCCTCCATCACGCTGCCCCTCTTCCTCTTCCTATCGACCATAGGGACATGCTCAAATGGCTTGTCAAGGCCATCAAGGACCGCCTCTATGTTCGGGGTGCCTGGGATGGTTGGCGGTTGCTAGGCCGAAGGAGAACCGAGAGCCTCACCGGAGCCCATGGCATGTGTGTCGGTTGCCAGGGCAAAGGAGAAGATGTGTTGCATCTAGTTGTAGTTCTGGATGGGTGTGTTGAGGAACTCAGCGTCCTTGGGGTGGTCCTATGATAGAAGCACAAGTGTTGGTAGTTGCAAGAAGGCAATGGTTGACAGTGTGCAAAACAAGAGGACAGTGAGCTAACCGTGACATTGCCGGTGTAGTGCTCTACCTCCAGAACGATAGAGCTAGTGCTCCGATCCTAGGAGGCACCGCTAAGGTCTCTAAGCTTGAACACCTGGGTGGCGGTCACCTCCTGGACACAGAACTCGAACACCTGCTTCGCAACGGTGTTCAAGTGCACCTCCTTAAAGCCCTTGTCAGTCCTAACCCCACTAGAGATGAGCTCGCACATCTTATTCAGGACGAATGTGGACATGAACGGCTGCCAGTTCATGTTGTTCCCCCTACCATCCTTCTTGGCCTTCAGTGCAGCGGCAGCAGAAGTGGCAGTTGGCTCAACGAGCACAACTGGCACAAACATAGAAGCATCAGGTGATACCTCGAACACCTCTGAATCAGCAAGCATGTTCTGATCGAGGAGGGGCTACGAGTCCTCAACATAGGAGGCCGCAAACTGGTTGTTCGATAGGACAAGGGCATGACTAAGATCTTGTTTCTACATGGTCATGTTCTACAATAATATCACGCATACACAATAAGCATAGCACACACAGTACCACAACATAAACAACCAGATGATTTATGAAAGTAGGAGCATACATGCCAACTAGATATGAATCCATCACCAATAGCTACCACAACATCAGAACTAGCTATGAATCCATCACAAATAGCTAATCTAGCATGCTACAAATCCTACACAACTAGCTATGAATCCGTAGTGTTCATCCATAGTGTTCATCTCTATCATACTACTCAATCTACACAGATCCAGCACATATAGCTACCACTACATCAAAATCTAGCATCTACTCACATATCAATGCACGAATCAACCCTACCACATGCTAGAACGAACACGGAGAAAGAGGTCATTAAACTCACAGAGGCCATGGCTGCAACAGGAGTCGCTGCCACCATGGACCGCCGACCGGTGAAGGAGCTCTGCTTACCTAGTCGTCAGTGCTGACGCGCATCGGCGGGAAAGATCGAAGGGGGGGGGGGAGAAAGGTGGTAGGGCTTTGGGCGATGAGATGATGGGGGCTAAACAGGGCGACCGAATCAGCAGGAGGTGAGCCAAAATCCTCCCGCCGATTTTTCGGAGACGCGCGCGACCTCATTCCATCTCCCTGGTTGCAGGAGCTCAGCGCTGCGTTCCCCTCCAGTGCCTCGCACAAGCCTGGCTCTAGAGAAACTGTCGATCCGGGCGTAGGTCACAGGCCCGGCTCGGAGTGCTATAAAGTTTGTGTCGTGCAAGCCAAATAGTGTATACAAGCCAAGCAAACAACATGATTCCTTCCCGCGCGGTCCTGGTTGGGCCTTATACGGGCAACCAAACGCGCTCTAAGTGACTACGAATCTGCGATCATGCTCCGGACCGAAGCGGCAACAAAGCTCAAAACCTTGTGTTGCTAAAAACCAACGGCACTAGCAACATGAAAAAGAAGAATGAAATTTCCCTCAAAAGAAAAAAGAAGAGTCAAATCGCAACACTTATTTATGGCATGCCAACGGACACAAGAAGATCACAAAGAAGGTGTTTGTTTCAGAGATTTTTGCCCCGCACCTGTTTACACCATAATGAAAAAACGCTACCTGAATTTGGAAACTCAACTCCCCGCCATAAACGGGTCCAACCCAGTTATTGATCGACACCGCCCATAACCCACCGATAACGGTTACGATACCGAGCCCACGACCCCCTCCTCCCTGCACGAACCCCTCCTGCTCCTCCGCCACTGCCTCCATGATCCTCTTGAATCCGGCACCGGTGCCTCCCCTATCTCCTTCGAATCCCTACAGCGACGGTGATCAATTCCTTTACCAGACATTTTTTTGAAAAGTGACGCTTTATTACTTAAAATATTTAAGCATTACACCCGGCCTCTACATAGCTAAGATGCACTCAGCCAAACAATATCCTCTCATTCAAATGAAAAATAAAAAAGGTGAAATACAAGGAAAACATGCATCATCCGTATAACACCTAAAGCAGAGGGGGGCCAATCCTAAGATCATGCTGCCACCCATGTTGGGTAAAAGTATCCCTCACCGTAGCCTCCAATCGTGTACATACCTCATAAACAAGTCTCGATTCTCCACACGTTTTAGAGAGGACCATAAACGAAGAGTCCCGATACTCCTTACCAGACATGAACCAAACAAACTCAAAAAAACTGATGACACCTTAAATGCTGTGATCTGATTACGTTCAGTATCGTTACCATTTCTGTAGCCAAACACCTCCAAAGAAACATCTGTGACCCAAGCGGCACCATTTCTGGACAAAGGCCTGACTAATCATCTACCGAGTGGAGCCTAGATTTCAGGTTTCTGCGATTGAACAAGCAAGTATACAACTTTGAATTGAACAATTATCTATCCACAAGTAAATGGAAGCCATCCGTGCAAAATTACTGTAGCTCCGCGGAGCAGCCTCGAGGAAACAATGTGTAGTCCGGACAGCAAGCCTACAATCATGTATCGTTTACACAAAACAATGGAATTACATGCAAGATATACCAAGTATATGTAACCAACCACAAGGGTGCAATAGCTTAATCAAGCACCCCAAAAATTCAGTCCATCGGTAAAAAGGTATACATTGGATGCGCCAACGGACGATATGGTATCTTGCACTACTGATGTCCACATTAGGTAAATCAAGTTCCACAGTTCCCGTTCTGTTCTCTGGTGATGACCTATGCATCAGACAGAAGCAAATTATTTGTGTAACCCAAGTTTCCCCTCACTCCCTTTGTTCTTCAAAACCTTTACACTGCGTTTGGATGTTGGCATTGAGAGCGAGAATTAGACATTGGCATTCGGGTAGCCGAATACCCCTGTTTGGCAGGCCATGGCATTCGCGCCTGGGATTGAATCCCAATATTCGACGCCCCACGGCAACACTTGCACGACCCAGTCTCCAATTCGGAGCTCTACCCCTGGGTTTTGCTTGGTATTTGGTCAGTTCGCTCCCCCGCATGTCGCATCCCACTTCGGCCCTGAAAAATTGATTCGACTGGTGGAGATTAGAGCATCTCCAACAGCCGCGCCAAAAGGCCACAAGCGTAAACTAGCTTAGCTGCTGGACGCTGCTGCGTGCCAGCCGGTGGTGGAAAACTAGTGCGCACGCGCGTAAAGGCGGCAGCTCAAGGCTTAGATTTGGCACACCGCTGTCGGGCGCGCTTATAAATTGCAACGCCGCCGCCGCTCTCTCATCGCCCTCTACCACTTTCTCTCGCCACGACACGACACCACCACACAATCATGCCGCCGCCGGGAGCTTGGCTACCAAGGGCGTCACGGCGGCGCATCCGCACCTACTACGCCGAGATTCGGTCGGGCGGCGTATGCGCCCGCTTTGAACCTTCAACACCGCCAGATGGCGCCAGGCATACGACGCTGCGGCGTGGCGCCTCCGGCGGTCCCGTCAGGACATGAACTTCGCCGACGTGGTGACGCGGGAGCGGGCACATGAGTTGGCGCATTTTCCGCGGCTTATCACTGACGAGGATCGTCGCAAGAACCGGAGGTGGGAGCGCTGTCTCAGCCTTGCCGAGATGGACGAGGAAGCCATAGCGCTGTGGAGTCACCGCTTCCCGCAGGACATCATCAACGAGGAACAGTTCTTCGCCAAGAGGAGGGCGGAGAGGGCGAAGAGGAGGGAGGAGCGAGCCGCCTATCTCGAGGACAAGCGAACGCGGAAGGCGGTCGCTAAATACAACATCGCGCTAGGAGATGCGTCCTCTTGGGACTCCAGCGATGAGCGGTTCCTTGACGCCTATGCTCAGACATCGGAGGAGGACATCACCGAGGTAGAGTCTGATCGAAGAATGACGAGTAGTAGTAGTTTTTCGTTTAATTTTGTATCGTAGAAGCAGACTATGTGACAAACTATAAACTATCTATTGTAGGAGAAGACTATGAACTACCTACACACTATTTTGTATTGTAGAAGCAGGCTATGTGACGACGGAGTATCTCCATATTTGTACTATCAGAACCAAATATGTATCGAATTGTAGTTCACATAGTAGACGTAAAGGGAAAAAACAGATGAAATATAGCGCTACTGGCCGGAGCGGCTCGGGCGCTTTATTTATGGAGGCCGTTGAGCCAGCCACGCCCACAAGCAAAGCTGGCTCACCCGGCGTTGTATTCTGATTTTTAGAGCGCCACGCGTTGCGCGGCTGTTGGAGATGCTCTTAGAAGTGGCGCGCTGCAAAGTTGGACGATGGCGTAGGCCAGGTCCTGCTCCACCTCCTCCTCCCCCATCTTTCCGGCGAGCCTCCGCCCATCCCCCGCTTTTCTCCCTCCCTGTTGTGGGTCAGCGCCGCCCCTATCTCTCCCTGGTGGCTCGCCCAGCATGGCTAGCTCCCCATGACGACCGTTCCCTCGTGCCACTCATGCCGACCATGCCGCCGCCCGTCGCCCACCACCACCGGCACCCCGTGGAGCCTGCCGCGTCCTTCTGCTGCCATGGCGTTCACCCCCATGGCTCTCCTGCCCCCGGTCCCGCGCTATTCCTCACTTTGACCATATATACAGATGTTAAACATAAAAATCAAAGTCTCTTGCAACTCAATTCCTCACTTTGACCATCCAAACAATATTTGACATTCAACCTCAAGATCAAGTCTGCGTTCTGAATACCTAAACATCCAAACAGAAATATTAGCATTCAATCTCAATATCAATATCCTGTGATATTGGTATTCAACCCAATGCAATGCCAAGCCTCTCAATGTCAATATCCTGTGATATTGGTATTCAACCCAATGCAATGCCAAGCCTCCCAATGCAAACATCCAAACAATGCATTAGGGACTTGAGACCTCTCGAACAGCGACCAGCTCTCGCCCTATCACGACAATCAGTTTTAGCTTTCTCTACTGAGGTGCTTGCCCGGACGAACCAGGTCACAATCGCAGTAGTTCTCCCAGTGCTACCTTAGCCGATATAGTGGAACGTAAGGTACCAAAACATGGGAGCCGGGCAAACCCAACTATTAACCCAAGACATGATTCGGAGCTGATGCATATAATGCTATAAGTTCGGGGTGCCGCACTGTCGAAAGTGTTCGGACTTCTCACGCCGTATTATGGGGTATACGGAAGCCCCTGGCATACTGGCCGTACCAGAGTGTACGGGTGCAGATTGTCATAAATGAACACACATATATATAAAGGAACATAGAATGCGGTAATAGACTAGTGCTATGCATTGTTTTATTCGAAAAATGCGGCAAAGCGTATTGATACAAGTAGTGCGGTAAGCAAAAGATAGGACTATTTGACATGTCCCATCCAAGGGCAAGCTGCGGACTGGTATTTAAAACATGTAGAGACCACCTGAGGATTCCTTTGTATGTCAGAGCGTCTTGCTTCCTTGGTGTTTCCTTCCGTAATGCGTCCAGCAATCGGACTGCCGAGAAGGGCTTCCAGCGAATAAGGTCCTGAAAGAGAGAAAATGATAGGGGTATACAGCCCCTGGTGCGGTTTAGCTGCAATGTGGGGCGTGTCCTTGTGTGCCTCCACCTATGCCCATGGTATTTTTAGTGTGTAGTTATGTACGCGCGGCACAGACTTCGTCGCTTGGCTGGGAATAGGACGGAGGCCGAATTGCTAGGCGAGCTCACAACATGCCAAGCGGTCTTGTTGCAGGTTACTCCGGACTCTCTTGAAGGTGTCCGGGGGCTTTATCACCGAATTAGCGGTTTGCCTTGAAAGGCTGCTTTGTGCTTTTGCTGCAAGGGCCGCAGTGTGCTCCTCCATACGAAGTGAGCGCTCTGCATTTCCATTAACTGTTATGACCCCCTAGGTCCTGGCATCTTGAGCTTGAGGTATGTGTAATGTGGTACCGCATTGAATCTTGCAAATGCGGTTCGCCCGAGCAGTGCGTGATAGCCACTGCGGAACGGGACGATATCGAAGATTAACTCCTTGCTTTAGAAGTTATCCAGAGATTCGAAGACCACTCCCAGTGCGATTGAGCCTGTACAACAGGCCTCTACACCTGGGATGACACCTTTGAAGGTGGTTTTAGTGGGTTTGATCCTTGAGGGGTCTATGCCCATTTTGCGCACCGTATCCTGATAAAGCAGGTTCAGGCTGCTGCCACCGTCCATAAGGACTCGGGTGAGGTGAAATCCGTCGATGATAGGGTCAAGGACCAATGCGGCAGAACCGCCATGACGAATACTTGTGGGACGATCCCTGCGATCAAAAGTGATTAGACAAGAAGACCACGGGTTGAATTTTGGGGCGACTGGCTCCATCGCATAGACATCCCTTAGAGCATGCTTCTGCTCCCGCTTAGGAATATGGGTTGCGTATATCATGTTTACCGTTTTCACTTGTGGAGGAAATGTCTTCTGTCCTCCAATGTTCGGCTGCCGGGGCTCCTCCTTGTCATTGCTGTGCAGCCCCTTATCCTTGTTTTCGGCATTTAACTTGCCGGCCTGCTTGAACACCCAGCATTCTCTGTTGGTGTGATTGGATGGCTTATCGGGGGTGCCATGTATTTGACACAAGCGATCGAGTATGCGGTCCAAACTGGACGGGCCCGGATTAGTTCTTTTGAACGACTTCTTCCGCTGACTGGATTTGGAACCACAGAATCCGGCATTGACTATCGTGTCCTTGGCGTTGTCGCCGTTGTTGCGGCGTTTGTATTTGCTGCGACGTGGTCTGCCGTTGCTATCTTTGGCATCCGAATTGCCAGTAATCCTTGATGTGTTACTGCTGCGAGCCAGCCAGCTGTCTTCTCCCGCGCAAAAGCGGGTCATGAGTGTCGTGAGGGCTGCCATAGATTTTGGCTTCTCTTGGCCGAGGTGTCGGGCAAGCCACTGATGTCTACTACACAACCTTCTTCTTGTAGACGTTGTTGGGCCTGCAAGTGCACAGGTTTGTAGGACAGTAGCAAATTTCCCTCAAGTGGATGACCTAAGGTTTATCAATCCGTAGGAGGCGTAGGATGAAGATGGCCTCTCTCAAGCAACCCTGCAACCAAAAAACAAAGAGTCTCCTGTGTCCCCAACGCACCCAATACAATGGTAAATTGTATAGGTGCACTAGTTCGATGAAGAGATAGTGATACAAGTGCAAAATAGATAGTAGATATAGGTTTTTCTAATCTGAAAATATAAAAACAGCAAGGTAACAAGTGGTAAAAGTGAGCGTAAGTGGTATTGCAATGATAGGAAACAAGGCCTAGGGTTCATACTTTCAATAGTGCAAGTTCTCTCAACAATAATAACATAGATAGATCATATAACAAGCCCTCAACATGCAACAAAGAGTCACTCCAAAGCCACTAATAGCGGAGAACAAACGTAGAGATTATGGTATGGTACGAAAGCACCTCAAAGTTATTCTTTCGGATCAATCTATAAAAGAGTTTGTACTAGAATAACACCTTAAGACACAAATCAACCAAAACCTTAATGTCACCTAGATACTCCATTGTCACGTCAAGTATCCGTGGGCATGATTATACGATATGCATCACACAATCTCAGATTCATCCAACCAACATAAAAGTACTTCAAAGAGTGCCCCAAAGTTTCTACCGGAGAGTCAAGAATGTGTGCCAACCCCTATGCATAGGTTCCCAATGTCACGAAACCCGCAAGTTGATCACCAAAACATACATCAAGTGGCACATGATATCCCATTGTCACCACAGATAATCACGGCAAGACATACATCAAGTGTTCTCATAAAAGACTCAATCCGATAAGATAACTTCAAAGGGAAACTCAATTCATCACAAGAGAGTAGAGGGGAGAAACATCATGAGATCCAACTACAATAGAAAAGCTCGATACATCAAGATCGTGCATAGAGGAACACGAGAGAGACACGAGAGAGAGAGAGAGAGAGAGAGAGAGAGAGAGATCAAACACATAGCTATCGGGTACATACCTCAGCCCCGAGGGTGAACTACTCCCTCCTCGCCATGGATAGCGCCGATGATGAAGATGGCCACGGTGATGGGATCCTCCCACAGGCCGAACGGGCTCTCGAGAGGTTTTGGTGGCTACAGAGGCTTGCGCGGCGAACTCCCGATCTATCTTCTGCTCGAAGTTTTAGGAACGAGAGTATATATGGGTGCAGGTGTACGCCGAGGAGCTACGGGGCCCCACGAGGCAGGCGCGCGCCTAGGGGTGGGCGCCCACCCTCGTGGGAAGCTCAGATTCTCGACGCACTCCAAGTTCCTCGGTTGCTTTCCTTTCAAAAATAACTTCTAGTTGATTTCATTCCGCTTTTGACTCCGTCGATATTCCTTTTCGTCAAACACTCAAATAGGCATAAACAAAGAAATCTGGCTGGGCCTCTCGTTAATAGGTTAGTCCCAAAAATAATATAAAAGTGGATAATAAAGCCCAATATTGCCCAAAACAGTAGATAATATAGCATGGAGCAATCAAAAATTATAGATACGTTGGAGACGTATCAGCCACTCATCGCGGATGTTATGCTTGAATGCCGCTAAGGCCTCTACATCCGGACAGTCGACGATTTGGTTTTTCTTAGTTAGGAACTGTGTCCAGAATTGCCTGGCAGATTCCCCTGGCTGTTGAGTTATATGGATCAAGTCATGAGCATCCGGTGGTCGCACATAAGTGCCTTGGAAATTGTCAAGGAATGCATTTTCCAAATCCTCCCAACTACCGACGGAGTCTGCTGGCAAGCTATTCAGCCAATGCCGAGCTGGTCCTTTGAGTTTTAGGGGGAGGTACTTGATGGCGTGAAGATCGTCACCGCGAGCCATGTGGATGTGGAGGAGAAAATCCTCGATCCATACCGCGGGGTCAGTTGTACCGTCATATGACTCGATGTTCACGGGTTTGAATCCTTCTGGGAATTCATGATCCATTACTTCATCAGTGAAGCATAGGGGGTGTGCAGCGCCTCTGTGCTGGACTATGTCTCGACGCAGTTCGTACGAGTCTTGTTTGCTGTATTCGGCCCGGCCGGATTTGTTTTTAGTGTATCCGGCGTAACGATCATCGTCACATGTTGGGGCACGCCCTCGTGATCCATAGATAGATCTTGTGTGTCCTGCTTTGTTTTTCAATACATCTCGTAGGTCCTGCGTATTGCCCCGGGCCTTGGTGTGTTTGTTTGACTGGCGACCGGGTGCGGGTTGGGCTTCTGGCTGATACGCCTCTTTGTCTCGGCCACGAGGTGGTCGGTCAGCCGCATCATACGCAGGTTGTGCAGGCTTCAGTGCTTCCTCCTCCAGTTAGTGTAGTAACCTGCGCTTTGGGTAACTTTTGGTTGGGCGCTCAAGTTCATATTCCTCGGCTGCCAGGACTTCTGTCCATCTATCCGCTAGCAGATCCTGATCAGCTTGAAGCTAATGCTGCTTTTTCTTCAGGATATTTGCTGTGGCAATAAGCCGGCGCTTAAAGTGCTCCTGTTCGACGGGATCCTTAGGCATGACAAATTCTTCATCGCCGAGGCTCACTTCGTCTTCGGAGGGAGGCATGTAATTGTCATCCTCCGCTTCTTCCTCTGCCGCTCGTTCAGGAGGGCTGGGTTGTTCCTTCTCCGGCCCTAAAACTTGCTGGAGGGGATTGTCATCATCTTCGGCGCTGTCCGGAGTACTGTTATCTCCTATGCCGGTATCACTGCTTTTGCTGTGGCGAGACTTAGAGCAGCGCCGCTGACGTCGGCGCTTGAGTTGCTTCTTGGAGGGGTCGTCCTCCGCTGTCTTGTTGCCATTGCCTTCTTTGGGTGTATCCACCATATATATATATTGTATGATGAGGTGGCGGTCCAGTGCCCCATGGGCAGTGGTTCCTGTTCGTCTCCTTCATCGTTGTCCATACCATCGATGTCTTCGGAGTCGAAGTCGAGCATGTCGGTTAAATCATCGACAGTGGATACTAAGTGGGTGGTGGGTGGGCTATGAATTTCTTCGTCATCGCACTCCACTCTAGCCGGACATGGTTCGGCCAAGGTTCTCCTGATAAGGAGAGGGACCTTAACGAGTTTAGCACATCGCCGAAGGGCGAGTGCTGAAAGATATCCGCGGAGGTAAACTCCATGATCGGCGCCCAACCAGATTCGATAGGCGTGGGCGCAGGCGGTTCGGAGTCCGTGGCCGGAGAGGAATCCAGTAGTTCGGCGTCACGGCTCACGTGAGGGGTAAGGTCAGTGTTCGGCTCTATCGCCACTGAGAGCGCGGCCTCCAAGGTGGGGTCTATCCGCCCGTCCTCGGGTGGTGCAACCTACTCCAGGTTGAAGGTCGGAGTAGTTACTGGTGTGATCTCCCGGGCACTGTCCGACGGTAGAGCTGTATCATGCTCGTCATGGTTGTGCGGCACACCTGGCATGGGCTTGAATCCGTCGAAGATCAAATCTCCGCGGATATCGGCAGTGTAATTCGAATTTCCAAACCTGACCTGATGGCCAGAGGCGTAGCTCTCGATCTCCTCCAGATGGCTAAGCGAGTTGGCCCGCAGTGCGAAGCCGCCGAATACGAAGATCTGTCCGGGGAGGAAGACCTCACCCCGGACCGCGTCGCTAGCGACGATTGGAGGAGCCATCAAGCCTTTATCGCGACGACACAGTGGAACTCTCAATGAAAGCACCAATGTCGGTGTCAAAACCGGCGGATCTCAGGTAGGGGGTCCCGAACTATGCGTCTAAGGCGGATGGTAACACGAGGTGGGGGACACGATGTTTACCCAGGTTCGGGCCCTCTTGATGGAGGTAATACCCTACTTCCTGCTTGATTAATCTTGATGATATGAGTATTACAAGAGTTGATCTACCACGAGATCATAGAGGCTAAACCCTAGAAGCTAGCCTATGGTATGATTGTTGTTGTTCTACGGATTAAACCCTCCGGTTTATATAGACACCGGAGGGGGCTAGGGTTACACAGAGTCGATTACAATGGGAAGAGATCTTCGTATCCGTATTGCCAAGCTTGCCTTCCACGCCAAGGAGAGTCCCATCCGGACACGGGACGAAGTCTTCAATCTTGTATCTTCATAGTCCAACAATCCGGCCAAAGGATATAGTCCGGCTGTCCGGATACCCCCTAATCCAGGACTCCCTCACCCACCCACCACCCACTTAATAGCCACTGTCGATGACTTAACCGACATGCTCGATTTCGGCTCCGAAGACATCGATGGTATGGACGACGATGCAGAGATTTAACAGAACCACCGCCACGTATACCTGGACCGCCACCTCATCATATGATATATACATGGTGGACACCCCCAAAGCAAGCGATGGCAATAAGGCAATGGAGGATAATCCCCTCGAGAAGCAATCTAAGCAACGGCGTCATCGGTGCTGCTCTAAGCCCCGCCATAGCAAAGGCAGCAATACCGGCACAAGAGACAACAACGCTGCAGATAGTGCCGAAGATGAAGACAATCCCCTCCAGCCAGGCTTCGAGCAGGGGGATGGCCAAGCTAGCCCTAAGGAACAGGCAGCAGACGGGCAATCAGAGGATGACAATTACATGCCTCTCTCCAAAGACGAGGTGAGCCTCGGCAACGAAGAATTCATCGTGCCCGAGGATCCCATCGAGCAGGAGCGCTTCAAGCGCCGGCTTATAGCCATAGCAAAAAGCCTAAAGAAAAAGCAACAATAGCTTCAAGTTGACCAAGATCTGCAAGCAGATAGGTGGACCGAGGTCCTGGAGGCCGAAGAATACGAACTCGAGCGCCCAACCAAGAGTTACCCAAAGCGCAGGTTGCTACCCCAACTCGAGGAGGAAGCATTAAAACCTACACTACAGCGTATGATGCGGCTGATCGGCGACCTCGTGGCCGAGACAGAGCGGCATATCAGCCTGAAGTCCAGCCCGCACCCTGTCACCAGTCAAACAAAAACACCAAGGCCCAGGGCAACACGCAGGACCTGCGAGACGTATTGGAAAACAAAGCAGGACATACAAGATCGCTCTACGGATCACGGGGGCGCGCCGCAACGCGTGACGATGATCGTCACGTCGGATATACTAAAAGCAAATCCGGTCGGGCCGAATATAGCAGACAAGACTCGTATGAACTGCATCGAGACATAGCCCAGCACAGAGGCGCCACACACCCCCTATGCTTCACGGATGAAGTGATGGATCATGAATTCCCAGAAGAATTTAAACCCGTGAACATTGAATCATATGATGGTACAACAGACCCCGCGGTATGGATTGAAGATTTCCTCCTCCACATCCACATGGCCCGCGGTGACGATCTACATGCCATCAAGTACCTCCCACTAAAACTCAAAGGATTGGCTCGGCATTGGCTGAATAGCCTGCCGGCAAGCTCCATTGGCAGTTGGGAGAATTTGGAAGATGTATTCCTTGACAACTTCCAGGGCACTTATGTGTGACCTCCGGATGCTGATGACTTGAGTCACATAACCCAACAGCCGGGGGAATCAGCCAAGAAATTCTGGACTCAGTTCCTAACTAAAAAGAACCAAATTGTCGACTGTCCGGATGCAGAGGCCTTAGCGGCATTTAAGCATAACATCCACGACGAGTGGCTCGCCCGACAGCTCGGCCAAGAGAAGCCGAAGTCCATGGCAGCCCTCACGACACTCATGACCCGCTTTTGTGCGGGCGAGGACAGCTGGCTGGCTCGCAGCAACAATACATCAAGAAACCCTGGCAATTCAGACACCAAAGATAGCAATAGCAGGCCACATCGCAACAGACACAAGCGCCGCAACAACGGCGACAATGCCGAAGACACGACAGTTAATGCCGGATTCACTGGCTCTAAATCCGGTCAGCGAAAAAAGCCGTTCAAAAGAAGCAATCCGGGCCCGTCCAGTTTGGACCGCATACTCGATCGCTCGTGTCAAATTCACGGCACCCCCGATAAGCCAGCCAACCACACTAATAGAGAATGCTGGGTGTTCAAACAGGCCGGCAAGTTGAACGCCGAAAACAAGGAAAAGCGGCTGCATAGCAACGACAATGAGGAGCCTCGACCGCCGAACATAGGAGGACAGAAGAAATTTCCTCCCCAAGTGAAAACGGTGAACATGATATATGCAACCCATATTCCCAAGCGGGAACGGTAGCGTGCACTAAGGGACATCTATGCGATGGAGCCAGTCGCCCCAAAGTACAACCCATGGTCTTCTTGTCTGATCACATTCGATCACAGGACCACCCCACCAGTATCCGTCATGGTGGTTCCACCACATTGGTCCTTGACCCCATCATTAACGGATTTCACCTCACTCGAGTCCTTACGGATGGTGGCAGCAGCCTGAACCTGCTCTATCAGGATACATTGCGCAAAATGGGTGTAGACCCCTCGAGGATCAAACCCACAAAAACCACCTTTAAAGGTGTCATACCTGTGTAGAGGCTCACAGACGGCTCAATCACACCGAAGTGGTCTTCGGATCTCTGGACAACTTCCGAAGCGAGGAGTTAATCTTCGATATCGTCCCCTTCTGTAGTGGCTATCACGCACTGCTCGGATGAACCGCATTCGCCAGATTCAACGCGTACCGCATTATGCATACCTCAAGCTCAAAATGCCAGGACCTCGCGGGGTTATAACAATTAATGGAAACATAGAACGCTCGCTCCATACGGAGGAGCACACTGCTGCCCTAGCAGCAGAAGTGCAAAGCAGCCTTTTGAGGCCAACCGCCAATTCGGCGAACAAGCCCCCGGACACCTTCAAGCGAGTCCGGAATACCCTGCAACAGGATCACCAGGCACGTTCAGAGCTCGCCTAGCAATTTGGCCTCCGTCCTAGTCCCAGTCAAGCGGCGAAATTTGTGCCGTGCGTACATAATTACACACTCAAGATACCATTGGCATAGGTGGAGGCACGGCTATGGCACAACCCACAATGCGGCTCAACCACCTCAGGACCAGTATACCTTTATCATTTTCTTCCTTTCAGGACCCTATTCTCTGGAGGCCCTTTCCGATAGCCTGATTATCGGACCCATCACGGGAGGGAAACACCAAGGAAACAAGAAGCTTTGATGTACAAGGGAATCCCCAGGTGGTCTCTCATAACGATCGCTATACCTGTTTTACATACCCACACGCAGCTTGCCCTTGGATAGGACATGTCAAATAGTCCTATTTTTGCTTATTGCACTACTTGTATACATACGCTTTGACGTACCATTTAATAACAATGTACAACGTTAGCTTATTATTGCATTTCTTCATCTTTTTTTCCTTTATCTGCTTATTTACGACAAATTGCACCCGTACAGTCTGCTATGTCCAGTGCGCCAGGGGCTTCATTGTACCCCATAACGCGGCAAGAAAAGTCCGAACACTTTCGACAATGCGGCACCCTGAACTTATAGCATTATATGCATCAACTCCGAGTCATGTCTTGGGTCAATAGTTGGGTTTGCCCGGCTCCCATGTTTTGGTACCTTACATTCCGCTATATCGGCTAAGGTAGCACTGGAGAACTACTGCGATTGTGTCCCGGTTCTTCCGACGAGCACCTCAAGAGAGAAAGCCAAAACCGATCATTATGATGCGGCGAGAGCTGGTCGCTATTCGAGAGGTCTCAAATCCTTAAAGATTTTTTCCTCTTCGGGCGAGAAGTCGGCCTTGTCCGATTTAGGCGTACATAGCGCCCCAAGTATGGCCTTCTGAATACTAGGGGCTTCACCAAAATTTAAAATTATAGACTTCTATGGCTAATTGAGAGTGATAAAACTTTATAGTCCGATTGCCTGGTTCGTTGTGCTGAACACCTCCTTCAAAGGACCCAACACTGGGATAAAGAGTGCTCAGGTTTATCTCGAACACCTTAGTACTAGTTACATGGGGGCAGAAGCCGACGACTAGCCAACTCTCAGATTTTATAAACGGCCGCACAGAAGGTAATATTTTAAATCAACAAGCGTTATATATCGCACATGAACTCATTTTCATATGGTAGGATCACATGAGTGCATTCATTCAAATATTACATCCTTAGCACATTCCTCCGCCACAAGGCGAGCACCCTTTAGGACACTGTCATAATACTTTTCGGGGTGGCGATGCTCCTTGCCCTCCGACGGCCCGTCCTTCACCAACTTTTCGGCGTCCATCTTCGCCCAGTGCACTTTTGCCCGGGCAAAGGCCCTGCGCGCACCCTCAATGCAGAAGGACCGCTGTATGACTTCAAGCCAAGGGCAGACATTCACAAGCTGCCTTACCAGACCAAGGTAGCTGCTAGGTAGGGGCTCGCCAAGCCACATCCGGACTATGAGACCCTTCATGGCCTGTTCGGCCACCTTGTGAAGCTCGACCAGTTGCTTCAACTGGTCGCTCAAGGGCATCGGATGTTCGGTCCCAGTATATTGAGACCAGAACAACTTCTCCATCGAGCTCCCTTCCTTGGCCCGATAGAACTCCACGGCATCTGACACACTGGTGGGTAGATCTACGAATGCTCCTGGAGAGCTCCGAGCTCGGGTAAGTAAAAGGAAAGTTTCCTTCACATGCTTGCTTTGCATAATGAATGCCTTACCCGACGCTATCTTCTTGAACGCCTGAATCTCCTGGAGGGCCTTTTGGGCTTCGGCCTTGGCATTTTGTTTGTTCTCGAGGGCCTTCGCAAGCTCGGACCCTTGCGTCTTAGAGTCACGCTCCATGGGCTCGTACTTCTTGACGAAATCCTGGATCTCTTGCTAAACCTCGCCGACCCGGGCCTCTTGCTTCTCGCGCTCGGTGCGCTCCTTGGCCGCTTTGTCTTCGGCCTCGGACAACGCCTTCTTCAGAGCCGCCACTTCGGTCGTGGCCCCTAGCAAATTCATAACGATCCTATGATCTAACAGCCACTTTCTTTTTTCTTTATCAATATACAGATGGGGTATCACTTACCTTTGTTCTCTTTGATCCGCCTCTTGGTAAGGCCGAGCTCTTCCTCGGACCGCTCAAGGTCCCGCTTTAGTGCGGAGACCTCCGCAGTATGAGCAGCAGTGGCCAGTAGCGAAGCCTGCTTATTCACATAGACATATTCTGATTAGACTCATGTGATTATTATTTGATCCTCTGTTTGGCCTTTCTTTCCGAACACCAAACAGAGCATCAGGGGCTACTGTCTATGCTGTGATATTTTCTCACAAGTTGATTACTTACCTCAAAGCCTGTTAGGAGGCTGGCGCAGGCTTCGGTCAATCCGCTTTTGGCGGACCAAACTTTCTCGACCACCGCACTCATGATGGCGCGATGCTCTTCGTCAATGGAAACGCCTCGAAGCGCTTCCAGCAAGTTGTCCGATGCCTCTGGATGGACAGACGCCATTGGCACATACGGCTCGCCCCCCTTAGCAAGGGATCACCTGTCAGAATCCAGAACCACTGAAGGTTCCGACGCAGTATCCGGCCGGGGACCGAGCTTGCTGCAGCCCCCGTCATCAGAACCCATGGGAGTCTTACCCCCCACGCGCCCGGCGTCTGGGATGTCGCCTTGGGGCGCCTCCAGAATTATCTCCCCTTGGGCCGGTATCCTCTGAGACAGCACCTCGATGTCGTTCGTGGTCCTGGGGGAGGTGACTGTCGGGAGCGAATCGCTGTTCATCGCTGATGGGCCCAAAGACCCATCCGAAGAGGATACGTCAATGTGGGCTTTGGACGGACTGCACGATCGTGTTTGACATGATATAAGAAGCAATAAAACATAACACACCAGAACTATTATAGTATCCGGATACTTACGACTTCGCCAGGGGCTTGTCCCGGGGCAATCACTCATCGTCGCTGTAAGCGGCTGTTGTGGAGTGGTCCGGAGGGAGGGTCCTTCCCTTCTTGGACCCTTTGGCCTCCCCGGATGGGGCTGCCTTCCTCTTCTTGTCCCCCCCGGTGGGGGGGGGGGGACTTTCGTCTTCCTCCTCCTTGTTTTCGTAGGAGGAGTGCGCCTCGGTGTTTTCGGACGATGAGTCCGATACAACCTTGCACCGGAGACCTTTCCTGGTCCCTGCGGCCTTCTTCTCCGGTGCCGCATAGGGCGCCGGAACCAGCATATCTGTTAAGAGAGCACTCGCTGGATCTTCGGGCAGTGGGGCCGGACAATCGATCCGCTCCGCTGTCGCAACCCAGTCCTGTTAAATGGCGTGGAGGCTCAGATCCCTCACATGATTATACTGGGGAAAGGAATATCTCATGAGATATAAGGACCTTACCGGATTGGCAGGGCGCTTTGCGCTAAGTCCTCGATCCTCGGTAAGGGGAGGAGGCACCTTGGCGGACTTGAACAACACCTTCCAGATGTCTTGGTGCATCGTGTCGAAAAGCTCTCGCAGCGTCTGGTGCTTAGCCAGGTCGAACTCCCACATATTGAATGCCCGTCTTTGACACGGGAGGATCCGGCGGAAGAGCATGACCTGGACCATGTTGACAAGCTTGATTTTCTTGCTTATCATGTTTTTAACACAGTTCTGGAGTCTGGTCAGCCCCGCCGATGAGCCCTAGGATAGGCCCTTCTCTTTCCAGGAGGTGAGCCGCATGGGGATGCCGGATCTAAATTTAGGGGCTGCCACCCAGTTGGTGTCGCGCGGCTCAGTGATGTAGAACCACCCCGATTGCCACCCCTTCACGGTCTCCACATAGGAGCCTTCAAGCCAGGTGACGTTGGGCATTTTGCCCACCATGGCGCCTCCGCACTCCGCTTGCTGGCCGACCACTACCTTCGGTTTCACGTTGAAGGTCTTTAGCCATAGGCCGAAGTGGGGCTTGATGCGGAGGAAGGCCTCGCACACGATGATAAACGCCGAGATGTTGAGGACGAAATTAGGGGCCGGATCATGGAAGTCTAGCCCGTAGTAGAACATGAGCCCGCGAACAAACGGATGGAGAGGAAACCCCAGCCCGCGGACGAAGTGGGTAAGGAATACAACCCTCTCATGGAGTTCTGGAGTAGGGACGATCTGCCCCGCATCTGGGAGCCGGTGCATGATGTCTGCGGCCAGGTATCCGGCTTGCCGGAGCTTTGTAATGTCCTCCTCCATAACAGAGGAGACCATCCACTTGCCCCCCGCTCCGGACATGTTTGGAATGGCTTTACGGAGAAGATGAGAACTTGGGCGCTAGAGCTCGAGTGCGTGAGAATGGGTAGGCAGGGGAGGAAGAAGGCGTGGGTGAAAAAGAGGAGTCCTTGTCCCTTTATAAGGGCGGTAGAAACTGTGCGCCTCCCCACTTGCCTAGTAAACTCGCTTATTCCCCAAGCGCCGTGATTGATGGCACGGTTGGGTTACCCACACCCGTATTGATGAGAATCCCGTGATAAGGGGACACGATCTCTGCTTCGACAAGACGTGCCAAGAAAACTGCCTCACAATATGTGCAGTAGCTGGTTGAGAAAAATGGTTCAAATAATGACCGGGCCACGACAGGACGTCACATTATGAAAAGCTGTCAGTAGATTAGATTTGTGGAATATTATACTCTCAAAGATGGTATGTGGAATTTGTTTTGCAGAGCTGGACACGATCCTTGTGTTCAAAATCTTCCATGGAGTATTCGGAGGAAGAACCCGCCTTGCAATGCCGAAGACAATTTGCGCGCCGGACTCATCATCATTGAAGCCTGGTTCAGGGGCTACTGAGGGAGTCCTGGTTTAGGGGGTCCTCGGACAGCCGGACTATATACTTTGGCCGGACTGTTGAACTATGAAGGTACATGATTGAAGACTTCATCCCATGTCCGGATGGGACTCTCCTTGCCGTGGAAGGCAAGCTTGGCAATTCAGATATGTAGATCTCCTCCCTTGTAACCGACTCTGTGTAACCCTATCCCCCCTCCGGTGTCTATATAAACCGGAGGGTTTAGTCTGTTGGACAACAACAATCATAATCATAGGCTAGCTTCTAGGGTTTAGCCTTTACGATCTCGTGGTAGACCAACTCTTGTAATACTCATATCATCAAGATCAATCAAGCAGGAAGTAGGGTATTACCTCCATCGAGAAGGCCCGAACCTGGGTAAACATTGTGTGCCCCGCCTCCTGTTACCATCCGCCTTAGACGCACAGTTCGGGACCCCCTACCCGAGATCCGCCGGTTTTGACATCGACAAGGGCACCCACGAAGGTTCTTCCAAGGTGAAACAACCCATCTGTGACATCAGAGAGCGCACCATGGGTCTGTGCTCTTCCAACTGGAAGGATCCCGTCCATGAAATGTGAGGCAACATTCTATCAACAAATCTTACCTTTTCTAGCTTGCCAACCCGTACCCATTGTTGTAGTAGCATTTGCCGTGCGGTGCTTTAAGTGTGCCATGTTTAATTATTTCAGTTATGCAAAAATGTATTGTTCAATAGGTCTATGTGATGTTTAAGTATGAATTGTACTTTAGTTTCACGAATGGCTATATTTGGTTGTTTATAGTGAGTAGATGCCTTGTTTATCTGTATTTTGTTGTTAGGTTGGTTGGAGTGAGCATTTTTTCAGTTATCGAGCAGATGCCTTGTTTATCTATATTTGGTTCTTAGTTTGGTTGCAGTGAGTATTTGTCCAGTTATCAAGCAGATGCCTTGTTTATCTGTATTTGGTTGTTAGGTTGCTTTTTTTAGCATTTGTCCAGTTATCAAGTAGATGCCTTGTTTATCTGTATTTGGTTGTTAGGTTTCTTTTTTTAGCATTTGTCCAGATATCAAGAAGATGCCTTGTTTATCTATATTTGGTTGTTAGGTTATTTTTTTAGCATTTGTCCAGCTATCAAGCAGATGCCTTTTTTATCTTTTATCTGCTTGTTAGGTTGGTTGGAGTGAGCATTTGTCCAGTTTTCAAGCATATGCCATGTTTATCTGTATTTGCTTGTTAGGTTGGTTGCAGTGAGACTCTGTCCAGTTTCCAATGGCTATATTTGGTTGTTATACTGGTCATTTATGCCTTGTTTATTTCAGTCATTCACAATGTGGTGTTCACTATGTGCAAGTCGAATCGTGTCTTTGCTCGACTACATCAATACCAGCTTTGAACGGCTATATTTGGTTCTAGTTATTCCTGGTGTAGTTAACACATGCCCTTTATTTCAGTTTTACACATTTATCCAGTGTGATGTTTAAGCATTACCTACGTTCTATTCATTTTCAACAATACCAGTTCGAATTGCAATATTTGATCGCTGTTAAGCCTGTTGTCGGTAACATTGCCTTCCGTTTTATGTCTACTTTAACAGCATGCTAAAACCAACACATTCAAGCTATCATTTGGAGATGATGTTGTTTAATATTTGTTTGATGTTAAGATTGCTGTACTTATCATGCCTTTCCACTACTTATGCAGGACAAGAACAGAAGTGGCCACCATTTTCCGCCGAGCTTAGCTTCATCCCTTGGCTTGTACTACCCCCATTGTTCCGTACTGTAGTGCATATAGATCCAGGCCTGGACACTAGTTAGCTTCTAATATTGACTTGTTGCTTGTAGGTACATATGCCCTTGGCAAGGATCCATGCATCGACCCTTTTTGCATATGGGGCAATGAGATATTGATGAACAAGCATCAAGTGAGGAAATTGATAAGGATTATTAGCAAAAAGATATGAATGGTGGCAAGCAAATTATTTGTTTATTCTCTATCCAACATAACAGTGAGTTGTAGGATGGTAACTACATACTCTGCAGCCTTCTCTTTTTACTGCCCATAATGAGTTGTTAGACAACAATGTCTGAATCTTTTTCATTCCCAGTGGTTCTCGAAGCAGTTCACTCAAAATTACTTTGCAAAGTACATGATTGGTGGACACGCAATGAAGGTTAAAGTATTTCATCTAGACTACAATGAGCATCGAGAAGTCCTAATGAAGACAGTGAAGGATGGATGAGCAGCCATCACAAGGGGTTGGCCTAGAGTCGTGTGCGCCTTACACATGGAGGAGGGCAGAATATGGGCATTCCGCTTCACCTTCTCCAGCAACAAGAATGTCTTTCGCCTCTCTCTTTACAGTCTTTAGTACAATTGTGGTTCATCATTCTTTACTTGGTGCTTCTGTAGTTCTTCAGTATATGTACTTGTGCATCGAATTATGGATTCGTGGTTGAACCTATATTTGTAATAAACATAGTTGGATATGAAATAAGTGATTGCCTACTTTCAAATTCAAAACATGTGATTTTTAAATTAGGGACTAATTGGATTAATTAGGGATTAATTAGGGATTACACTGCACACGGTTTGCGAAAGCAAAAACGTGTGTGATATACGTGGAGATCAGAAACGTTTCTATGATCCACTACGTGTGCAATCAATCTCCACTGCACACATGACTTTCTGTTGAAAACTGTTTGCGTTAGGCCACCTTGTGCAAACGTTTACCACATAAAAAGTGTGTGTGATGGACAACCTTTGCCACACAATTTCTTCTAGGCACCGTGTGTGATACATTCAATAACGCAAATGATTTAACGGGAAAAATTGTATGTGATGTACCTGTGAACGGAAACGTTTTCCTTGGAGAGACTGTGTGGGATGTACATACGAACGAAAACGTGTAGCGGGGACTGACTGTGTGGGATGTAACTTGCGACCGGAAACAATTTTGCCGTATAATTGTATTTTTTTATCTCTACTATACGTATTTCCGTATTTGAGCCCTAGCCTGTCACACACGTTCTCATTTTGCCGAGCCTGCATGACAGGAGGGCATATCCCTGACGGTTTCTGGGTCGTGTGGGAAGGACCCCCCTATCGCCCACACTCACTTGGCAACGGTTCCAAATGCCGTCGCGAAAAGGGGTTAAAAACCATTTGTTTAGGACCGACGCGCACCAGTGATACCCCATACCACGAACAACACGCCTGAATCTATCAAACCATGCCTCGGTGATTGCTTCACTCCATACTCCATACACGGATTTCTTCAATCTTCATACCTTCCCCATGGTCTCTGAAGTACCAAAACCTGGTGGTATCTCCATGTACACTTCTTCCTGCAACTCACCATGCAAGAAGGCATTCTTGACATCTAATTGATGCAACTTCCAACCAAAGTTTGCAACATAGGAAACCAATATCCTTACTGTATTCATCTTTGCCACAGGAGCAAACTTCTCGTCATAGTCAATTCCATAAGTTCGACTATATCCTCTGGCGATCAATCTGGCCTTATACCATTCCACCTTCCCCTCAATGCTTCCAACTCTTCTATCATCGCTTCACGCCATTTCGGATCTTGCTTTGCAGCCTTCCAATCCTTTGGGATTGACAGTTTGAAGAGAGGCAACAAATGATCTATAGGAAGGATACAAAGCCTCATAAGACACAAAATTTCCAATGTCATGATCATCAAAAACATCTGGTGGTAAAGCCTTCTGTGCTACTTCATGTGTCCCCTTTCACAATGCAATAGGCGGTTCCACTATGTCAGATGAGATTGCATCACTGCCTTGCTGCTCCCCCTACACTTGTGGCTGCCGCCATGAATATACCAGGCGTGTGTCATATGAGCTATGCACTTGTGGCTGCCGTCGAGAGTACACCAGGGGAATCTCCTGCCATCGATCTCAAACAGGGAGCTGGAGATTACCAATCTGAATGGAACCCACTGTTGGCTGGACCTGAACCTGCACATCACCATCAGTGAGAGTACCAACCAAAATTGTACCCATAGTTGGCTGGACTTGAACATGAACATCATCATCAGGGTTAGTGCCCATAGAATCATCCCGAGAATGATATACAACCTTCTCCCCCCTTGACCATCCTGCACAGAGTGTAAGTGGTCAAGCTCTGCAAACAACAGACTTAGGTCTGTCGACCCACCATAGAATGGCTCCGACTCCCTGAAAGTGACATCCATACTTATAAATCGGCGTTTCTCAGAGGGACACCAACATTTGTACCCCTGCTGACTCGAAGCATAGCCCAGAAAAACACACTTCACTGCCCGCTGATCTAGCTTCCCAACAGAAAGTTGGTGATCACGAACAAAGCAGGTACTGCCAAACAACTTTGGGGGAACAACAAACTTATTTTCTCCAAATAGCTTCACATGGCGATTTCATGCCGAGTATCCTTGAAGGTGTCCGGTTGATCAGGTATGTGCTGTCGTAACTGCTTCACTCCACAAGAACTTGGGCACATTCATGGTAAACATCAATGACCGAGCAACCTCAAGAATATGTCGATTCTTCCTTTCTACCACTCCATACTGAGGGGGTGTCCGGACAAGAAGTTTGATTAAGAATCCCATGGTCAGACAAGAAGGCCCCAAAGATGTTATTCGTGCCATTGTCAGTCCTGATCACCTGCTCCTCCACCTTAAACTGATTCTTTAATAAGGCATGGAAATCCTGAAAACGGCTGAACACCTCATCCTTGTGATGCATCAAATAAGTCCAAGTCATATGAGTATAGCATTCAGTAAAGGTAACAAAGTACTTCATTCCATGCACTGACAAAACCAAGTTCTTCCATACATCTGAGTGAATAAGCAAAAAAGAAGATATGCTCCTAAGCCTCTTACTCACATATGTGTCTCTTGTGTGTTTGCATCTTCGCAATCATCACATGCCAGCTTGCCCTTGCCTATTCCACACATAACATTTGGAAATATTCTACCCATCTTATCAAAAGAGACATGTCCCATCCTACAGTGATGGATCATCGCCTGCTTCTCATTGTCCTCCATGGTCACAGCACAAACCAAGTCCGGCTGCACCCCTTGTCCATATACCAGAGTCCCCACGCTCGGTGCCGCCCCAACCCTCGCTCGCCTGCGCTCCCGAATCTCAAGAATCAATCATCAAGGATCACATGACAGTCTATTTGATCAATGAGAGCACTAAAAGAGACCAAATTGACAGGAAAAGCTGGCACATGTAAAATTGAGGATAGGGAGATAGTCGGAGTGCACTTTACTGTACCAACCCCAATGATAGGCTGTTTTGTGCCATCAACAGTTTGTATAGTGCCCGTGTGAGAAGGAGGATGCTTATTGTAAGACTCGAACACGCAGGATTTCCCCGCAACATGCCTAAATGCTCCAGAGTCTAGAACCCATTCTGGACCATTCTCATTAGTAGCAAGAGATGCCTTTTCCGGATTAGCTTCATCAGTGAAGGTCCAGTGAGCACAATCTCCATAGCGAGCATTCAAGCCTGCAGTTTGGAGTTGTGATATGAAAGCATGAAGCTCCTCTAACTCATCCCTCAACTTAACAGTCTGAGCATCCTTCTCATGTGTCGCCCCCTCGTCTGTTTCCTTGCCAACCTGGATTTCCTCCACCTTCCTCTTGAGGCTTTCCAATTCCTCCCTGAACCTCTCAACCTCTGCTACAGTAATGCTGTATTCCTTCTCTGACCCTGCACCGGCCTTCTCTGCACTGTCCTCACCACTCTTCTCTGGCTCAGCATCACCCCTTCTCATGTCATCATTCCCTAGATACTCCTTGACTGCATGGTGAGCACCAACCGCAGCTAAGGTATCACCCATCTCCTATAGAACAACAACATTCTTGGCGCTGCCAACAACATGTTGGAGCCACGGCCTGCGGCACTCGACGGTGATCACCGGAGACACGACCGGAGGGGAGGAAGAAGAACACAGAAGTTTTGCTGGCGCTCGAACACCCTCCCGCACGTACGGGTTTTTCTGTATTTCACCTCGAGCTCGAACTCGATTGCCTCAACGAATACACAGGGGGGGGAGAGGGTCATATACCCGAGCCCACGGACATGCCCGTGTAGCTCCACGACTCACCCACCTCCCACTCGCCACGCCCCGCACGCTCTGGCTCGCGCGCGCTCGGACGCGATCGCCGCGGCCAGTCTACGCGCCCTACGCGGCCTACGCCCTGGTCCTGCGCTAACAACCCTGCGCACACGCGCTAACACACGCACACACGCACACCTATGCATGGGAGCGCACACACGCACCCAATCCCACTCCGGCTCGAGCCCGACACGTCCACCGTGTGCACACACGCGCTCGCCGTGCCTGAAGCCTGGCCGAGGCTTATTTGCCCTACATTTCTCCCCCTAAGCCGAGGCTCAGAGGAGACCGTTGTCCTCGACGTCGACGTCCGCCACCAGTGCTCGCTCCTCCGTCGGCGCCTTCCGCAGCTCCGGGCAATCGCGCTTGAAATGGCTGCGCTCGCCGCACTTGTAGCAGCGCCACGCTGCTTTACGCCATCCGCGCCGCCACGCCAGGCGCTGCTGTTGTCGCCCCGAAGCCCTCTTGACGCTGCTCTGTGGCGCGCCATCGCGCCGCCATGTATGTAAGCTGCCCGTCCGCTCGCCGCCGCCGCTTCGCTTCGCGACGCCGCACCTCGCTGCCGAATGCACGCAGCCGCCGAGCGCTCGTCAGACGCCAACTCCTCCAGTGGCGCAGAATCGTTCGATGCCGGGCGACGGCGGGAAGATACGGTCCGCAAGACAGTGTCGGAGCTTTTTCACCAGCTCCGCTCGCCGAAGCGTCTCCCAGTTCCCGCGAACCACGCCGCCATGCCCGCAAGCCGCCCGGCGAGCGCGCCTGTGGACTCGCCGCCGTCCATCTTGAGCGATCCAGCTCGCCGCAGCAGCGCCGCTTCTCGCCAAGCAAGATTGCGGCGCCGACGAAGCGCACTCTTCAGAGAGTCCCATACTCTCTGGCGGTGGCTTTGCCGCCACCGAGAGCAAGACATCCTCCGGCAGCCCCGACAGAGAAGCGCCGCGCCTTTTGCACTTCTTGGCGTTCATCGCTGCCGCCGCCGGGCGCCACCGCCTCCAGCCAGCGCAGGGCATCAAGGATCGCTGCGCCTTGATCGCCCACACGGTGTAGCCGTCCGGCGCGAGCACCGGCATCCCCATAGCCACCGATCCGCCCGCGCTGCCTCCGCTGCCGTGTGGAACCAGCGCCATGAACTCCGGCGAGCTCCTTCACCACGCCTCGTTGCCTCGCTCTGATACCAAATGTTGGAGCCACGGCCTGCGGCACTCGACGGTGATCACCGGAGACACGACCGGAGGGGAGGAAGAAGAACACAGAAGTTTTGCCGGCGCTCGAACGCCCTCCCGCACGTACGGGTTTTTCTGTATTTCACCTCGAGCTCGAACTCGATTGCCTCAGCAAATACACTGGGGGGGAGAGGGTCTTATACCCGAGCCTACGGACATGCCCGTGCAGCTCCACGACTCACCCACCTCCCACTCGCCACGCCCCGCATGCTCTGGCTCGCGCGCGCTCATCGCGCTCGGACGCGATCGCCGCGACCAGTCTACGCGCCCTACGCGGCCCACGCCCTGATCCTGCGCTAACAACCCTGCGCACACGCGCTAACACACGCACACACGCACACCTACGCTTGGGAGCGCACACACGCACCCAAGCCCGCTCCGGCTCGAGCCCGACACGTCCACCGTGCGCACACACGCGCTCGCCGTGCCCGAAGCCTGGCCGAGACTTATTTGCCCTACACAGCACCATCGGCCCCTGCAAAACGTGCCTCGATGGTCACAAGATGACATCCCCTGCTGACCTACTGCTCCATCAGGAAGAGCCTCTCCTTGAGCGTGAGGCTCTGCCCCTCAAGCCCTTCTCCTCTACAATCAGCAGCAGCGGCTCCAACACACAACACCTCGTCCACTTACAGCAGCAGCAAAACCAGCAAGTCAGATGCCCAGCAACAGCTACAACACACAGCAGCACTCAAGTGCAAGCAGCAACAATAGCCTCTTCCTCTACAAACAGCAGCAGCAAGCACATCAGACCAGCACCAGCCACCAGCACACAACTGCACCCTTCTCCAGCAGAACAGCAGCAGCAGTAGAAGCAAACCAACAACAAGCAGCAACAGTGCAATTCAGAACAGCAGCAGTTCGTCACCTCCTTCCTTTACCAATCTGCAGCAACAGCAGCTCGTCTGCATCCTCCCGTGCAGCAACAACAGCTCGTCTTCTTCACCTCCTCTGCTCCAGCAGCCACACTCAAGTGCGAGCAGCAGCAGGAGGACCCTTCTTCTTTCCCCTAGCGCAGCCGCTCCTTTCTTCTGGCCTCTCCTACCAAGCTTGCCGCCTCCAGCTCACCGGACCCAGCCAGCCGCCGTCGCCCACGCAGCTCCTCTTGCAGCGCCCTGCCGCTCAGCCGCGCACGCACGCGCGCACATAGACACGCCCGCCCAGATGCACCGCCGCCTCCTCGCCGGACCCCGCCGCCGGCCGGCGACTAGGCCACCGTCGCCGTGGTCCCCAGTACCTCGCCTGCGTCTGATACCATGTTGAATCGGGAAAGAAGTACCTTCAGACGGGGTTTTTCCTCGTGTGTGGTGGCTCGAGTAGGTGCACTCTGTGTGTGGCAGCTCACTTGGGAATAGGTGGACTGGATGCCCCCTTCTTGGTCAGCTCCTCCACATGGGCTTGTGCCCTAAGTGACAGAGTATGGTGGGCTTGAGCCCATACTGGTTCAACACTTTCTTTTTTCAACCTTTCATGAAAAACTGTATGCACGACAGGCTTCTTAAATAATATAGTGGAGACTGACACCACAATACTCTTTAAATACGTACATGGGAAACAACAACTGAATGCTGCAGAGTTGTTAGTGGATGTGCAGCAGCAGAAATTTAGTGATACTAAACTGCATACTATGTTAATCCTCATCAATGCTAAACTGTTCACATATCTCAGGGAGTTTTCCACTCTCAGTTGAGCAACTGAGTATATTTTGGAGGGAAAAAGATGACAAGCCAGAATGGGTGAGTCCTTATTTAGCTTCTAACCCATCTCCCAGATTTCATCGCACTTAATTATTTTTTATCCTACGGTAGTGTGTTGTACGAGATGTCCATAGTTATTTGGATTACTTAAACAAGGACATATCAGTATGCAGCAGATCTGTAGTTTGCAATTTTGTCAACTTATGAAAATAGTTGACCGTGGTAGGATCTGAAATGTTTTCTAGCGAATGGTATTTTTCATGTACACATTAATTATCGACTAAATCATGTTAATCAGTGATATCCGTATATTTCCATGATTGTTGTTTCAACCCATGCTGACATATAATATTCTTATTGCAGATCGAAGAAAATGATAATACTGATCTAGAGGAAGGATATGATAGTTCGAAAGATGAAGTTTCATCGGTTTCCTCATACAGCCCTTCCAAATCAAATACGGACTTTCCCATCAGGAACTCAACATTGACGCACTCCTTATCATCACGTTTTTCCACGAATGAAGCATTGTATTCTAAGGGAGAGCGCCCCACTTTCCCACCATATAATGCAATTCCTCGATTGTCAGTGTCCGAGATTTCTGATGACCATGGTGGAGGTAAAGAGTGAACCTTATTGTTTCTGCGGGACTGCTAGAGTTGCGATATTCACAAGGAAATGCCGGTTTCATACTGTTAAATTCTGCTCTATAGGATTCTATCTGCCTTCTAATGATTAATGCTGTCTCATCTTACATATTGTCATATTAATTTTTAGTGTTTTAGCTCCCCTTTTATTTTCATGCACAAGGACCTCTCTTCAGTTCTCCTTATTTTTTTTTCCAAATTGACTGGGCTTATTCCCCTTCCATTTCACAATGAAATAACGAGACTTACATTAGTAAGGCCTCCATGAAAATGCTACCTAATTGTCCTTTCTGTAAAAAAGTCGTGCTTCTGTATGAACAAATTTTGATGAGCGTGTGTAAATGTTTAATGGTAGATACTTGGGTGTTTAATGAAGTAAATGGCACAAACAAGAACGGTGTCACCTCTAAGGAAGCTAGATCATTTGCATTTGGACCATCATCCATCAAATGGTCAAAGATTTTCTCTAGATTCAGATCGCCCAAAAGGTGATGTTGGACCACTGGTAGAAAAAGGGCCATTTGTCCTGGTTTATAAGGCCCATTTGTCCCGGTTCGGCAACCGGGACTAAATGGTCGGTACTAAAGCCCAGCACCTTTGGTCCCGGTTCTTACACCAACCAGGATAGATGGGCCTCCACGTGGCCGCTGCGGCTTGCCCAGGCAGGGAGGCCTTTTGTCCCGGTTGGTAGCACCAACTGGAACCAAAAGGCATCCACGCGTCAGCAGCTGCGAGGAGCTAAGGTTTTTTTTTGAAAGGGGGTGGGTTTAGGGGGGTTAATTTAGGGTGTTAGCTAGCTAATAGAGAGAAGTATCCTCTCTTATCTCCATGCTTGGTTTACCAACGCTACTGCTATGCCTAAACATGGCTTAGATTGAAGTGAAGGCGACATGTGGTGCATGTCGAAAGTAATACTAATCCTAACTTGATCAAGTTTGGATTAGTACTAGTTTCGACATGCACCACATGTTGCCTTCACTTCAATCCAATCCATGTTCATTTCACCCACTGATATAATAACTCTTCATGCTCTCATCATGCATCATCATAATAACAAGTCCTACTAATCATCATCATACAACTTCTACTCATTATTAATAACAAGTCATACGATCATCATCCTCATAGTCATTGAACCAACCCTACTTATAGCACATGATCATCAGTATTAGGTAGGACCTAAATACCCTCTTTAAGGTAAAATAGCATAAAACAATATAGGCCCTGACTCTCCATTATGGAGAATGGAGATCATCCTGTCTCCAATTCTTGCGCTTCGCTTCCTTTTGCTTCCAAGAACCTCCTTACGACTGTCCATACATTTTTTCCATTTTTTGATTACCATGTGTTCACCGGTTTTAGAAATCCGGTATGGATAGGTGAGATTCATAGGATGACCTGGCTGTATGTTCAAAACATCAAGTTGACCATTCTGATACATCAAATGAGGCACACAATCCATCGGAATTTTCTGTTGAAAAACATAGTAATAACTTCGTAGTTAGCAATGATGTACTAGTTTTAGAAGTATGCAAAAGATGCACGGATGTCGTAATAGTAAAAAAATCTTACCAGGATATCTCCATAGTAGTTACCGTAGTTCAACACGTGCACTAGTGGCACGTATTGACCATAATTTGGAGGAGTATCATAATAGGTATTGTAATTCTCAAGGTCAGTACAAAATGCGATCAGATGATTTTTCTCCTCATAAGTTAATTCGGAGCCATCGGTGTAGTGGGTTTTGTCTATCATCTTCCACACATTGTTTGAAGATTGAAAATAAGCTGTCAATGGAAATAAGTTGTCAACTATTTTGAAATAAACAATATAAATTAGTTAAGAACTATGTTTGAGAAACTCACATAGCGGTAGAATTAGAAGCGTATCAACAATGACCCAATTGTCCATATTGTTTTGCTCGATGTCAGGATCACCAAGATCCATGGTGACAAGCATATCCTCATAAAAACCATACATCTTGCAAAGTGCTTCCCAATTTGGGCAACCAAAATGGGTTACGCTCTGAGAATTGTACAGATTTACTTCAAAATCCATACCATGATGGGTCCTTAGGTGAATTTTCTTTGTTTCGAAACTTTCATGCTCTTCAAAACCCATCCTCTCCAAGACATAGCGTCTTGCATGGCATGAGATAAGCTAGTCAAATTGTAAAAGATGAAAATTACACGTTGAAATAGTTGAAGTCGTGCTTAATTAATTACAAAAAACACTTGTCGTTGTTGCATACCGTTTCGAAATCGAAGGTCTCCTGGAGTTTAATGCTAAAGTTCCGATCTTCGTCTAGGTGAGGCCTGTCGCCCAGACCTCGGTCGTCGTTGCACCAGTCGCACTCCCCCGGGAGACTTTCGTCGTCCGAATTCGAATACGACATTTCCTATGTTCATAATTCAACATTAAACTTGTACAATTATATATATGTACTACAAAAACTAAATTCGACCGTCGGTGATGGTAGCTCCTCCTTTCGTTCCCAAGTGCATTACACCAAATTTTCTAGCACACGGGAACGAAGGAGAAGCTACCCCCACGACAACAGTCAGGATTCTTCGTCCTCTCATATATGGTGGAGACTCTCCCTCACTGATTCCTCTCTGACATTTGCGACCGTCGGTGATGGTAGCTTCTCCTTTCGTTCCCGAGTGCATTACACCAAATTGTCTAGCACACGGGAACGAAGGAGAAGCTACCCCCAAGACAACAGTCGGGTTTCTTCGTCCTCTCATATATGGTGGAGACTCGACAGACTTAAAGTCAACCTGAAATATCGTTTAATTATCTTTCTAGAAAAGGACATATCATTTAACTAAAACAATAAACTAGTTCTATTATTTTTCTTACTAAAAATAAACTACTTCTATAGTAAATAAACTAGTTCTATTAATTTTCTTACTAAAAATAAACTACTTCTATAGTAAAATAAACTAGTTTTATTAAATCAACTAGTTCAACTAAGCACTTACTATAAATAAACTAGTTTAACTAGTTCTATTGTTTTTCTAACTAATTCAATTAAACACTTACTAAAAAACAACTAATCCAACTAACCTAAAATGCACAGTAACCTAAAATCTAATGCACTAACTTAAATCAAAGAATTCTATTTCTTCTTCTTCTTCTCTATTTCTTCTTCTTCTTTTTTCTCTTCTTATTTATTTCTCCTCTTCTTCCTCTCCTCTTCTTCTCCTTTCTTCTTCTCCTTCTTCCTCTTCTTCTTTTCCTTTTTCCTCTCCTTCTTTTTCCTATTCTTCTTCCTTCTTCCTTCTTCCTCTTTTCTTCTTTTCCCTTATTTTACTTTTTCCTCTACACTAACCTAAAATCAATATCTACTAATTAACAACCTAAATAAAAAAATTAATACATATATGAAAAAAACATCATATGCACAAAAAAACATCATATGCACAAAAAATCATATGAACAAAAAAACATCATATGATCGGAAAAGGTCGCCGGACCGTGGGGCGGCGCGGCGACGGTGTCAGGGCGGCGCGAGGTGGTGATGGCATCGGGGCGACGCGGCGACGGCGTCGGGGCGGCTCGGTGCAGTGACGGCACGGGGCATGGGCGGCGACGGGGCAGGGCACGGTGAGGGAGTCCTGGACTAGGGGGTGTCCGGACAGCCGGACTATCAATATCCACCGGACTCCCAGACTACGAAGATAGAAGATTGAAGACTCCGGCTCATGTCCGGAAGGTACTTTCCTTGGCGTGGAAGGCAAGCTTGGCAATACGGATATGTAGATCTCCTACCATTGTAACCGACTCTGTGTAACCCTAGCCTCTCCGGTGTCTATATAAACCGGAGGGCCTTAGTCCGTAGGACGAACATTACATCTCAACAATCATACCATAGGCTAGCTTCTAGGGTTTAGCCTCCTTGATCTCGTGGTAGATCTACTCTTGTACTACCCATATCATCAATATTAATCAAGCAGACGTAGGGTTTTACCTCCATCGAGAGGGCCCGAACTCGGGTAAAACATCGTGTCCTCGCCTCTTGTTACCATCCGCCTAGACGCACAGCCGGGACCCCCTACCCGAGATCCGCCGGTTTTGACACCGACATTGGTGCTTTCATTGAGAGTTCCTCCGTCGCCACCGATAGGCTCGATGGCATCTTCAACCATCAACGCTGTCCGTGTGAGACTCTTCTCCTGGACAGATCTTCAGATTCGGCGGCTTTTACATCGGGCCAATTCTCTTGGCCATCCGGAGCAGATCGAAGCTACGCCCGCCGTCGAGTCGATTCGAAGTTTGAACTTCACGGCCGATGACCGCGGAGACTTGATCTTCGACGGACTCGAGCCACAGCCAAGTGCGCCACACTGTGACGATGGGCATGATCTAGCTCTGCCGCCGGACAGTGCTTTGGTGGCCGCACTCGGATCCGCTCCGACCACCAGCCCGGAGCCGATTGCCCATGTCGAGGGCCGGCGGATAGACGCCGCCCTGGGGGCTTCAACATCCACGGCGATGGAGCCGAATACCAATCTTGTCCCTGCGAAACTCGTGATCCCGAGGCGCCGGACTCGCCAACTCCGAGCCTCCGCGCCGCCAATTAAACCGGATTGGGCGCCGTTATGGAATTCACCGCGGACATCTTTCCAAAGACTCGCTTTTGGCGATATCCTGAATTCTCAAGCATCTCTCGCTATCAGAGAATCTGGCCGACTATGGCCAGGGCGGTTGGAGTTCGGACGACGAAGAAATTCAGAGCCCACCCACCACCCACTTTATAGCCACCGTCAAGATTTAACCGACATGTTAGACTTCGCCCGATGACATCGACGCTATGGACGACGATGACGGAGACGAACAGACCCAGCGCCATAGGGCAATCGGAAGGCCACCTCGCCATACGACGCCTACATGGTGGATACCCCAAAAGAAGGGATGGCGAAAAAGCAGCGGAGGAAGATTCTCTAAAGAAGCAGCCCAAACGCCAAGGCGTCGTGGCGCCGCCTAAATCCCGCCACAACAAGAATGGAGATTCCGCACGGAGACAATAACACTCGGAGAGTGCCGAAGACGATCCCTCCCCGCAAGACTCAGCGCAGAGGACGCAGGCAAGCCCTCACGACAGTATGCGGCATTTAAGGGGTTGAGGATGACAACTATATGCCTCCCTCCAAGATGAAGCAAGCCTCAACGATGATGAATTCGCCATACCCGAGGATCCCGCCGAACAAGAACGCTTCAGCACAGTGCTCATAGCCACGGCAAATAGCCTAAAGAAAAGCAGCAACAGCCCAAGCTGATCAAGATCTGCTAGCCGATCGATGGACCGAGGTCCTCGCGGTCAAGAGTATAAACTCGAACTCCCTCCAAAAGTTACCTAAGACGCAAGCTGCTCCCCGATTAGAGGAGGAAGCATACATACCTTCATCACCAAGCACGACATGGTCGACCGACCGCCCGTGGTCGCGACAGAGAGGCATTCAGCCCCCACCAAGACCGTTCTCAAGCGCCGATCCAAGAGTACGGCCAAAAGGAACGCGCGGACTTGCGAGACATATTGAAGACAAAGCAAGACAATCTAGATCCATCTATGGATCACGTGGGCGCCCACGACCCACGAATTTAATACCGTCGCTACCGACATAACGCCGCCGGGCCGAACATAGCGCATAGCTCCCTCGAGCTGCGCCGCGATATTGCTCAATATAGGGCACCGCACACCCGTTATGCTTCATCGACGAAGTAATGGATCATCGATCCTCAAGGGTTCAAACCGTAAATATCGAATCTTATGATGGTACAACAGACCCGTGGTGTGGATCAAGATTATCTTCTCCACATCCATATGGCCCGCGGAGACGATCTCCACGCCATCAAATATCTCCCACTAAAGCTTAAAGGACCAGCTCGGCATTGGCTTAACAAATGCCCACGAGTCAATTGGGTGTTGGGAAGACACGAGGCCGCATTCCTTGATAACTTCCAAGGTACATATGTGCGACCACCGACGCCGATGACCTAAGCCACATTATTCAGCAGCAGACGAATCGCCGATAATTACGACACGGTTCTTGACGAAGAAAATCAAATCGCCGACCGTCCGGATGCGGAGGCCCTTGCAGCCTTCAAACATAACATCCGGGACAAATGGCTAGCCCGCACCGGGCAGAGAAGCCGAAATCCATGGCAGCCCTCACATCGTTAATGACCCGCTTTGTGCGGGAGAGGACAGCTGGCTAGCCCGCAAAGAACAATCTCCGCAAAAATTCTGGCAGTCCGGACACTAAGGACAACCACGGCTGGTCACGTCGAATCAAAAACAAACGCCGCATTAACGGTGACGACAAAGAGGATACGGCAGTCAATGCCGGATTCCGAGGCTCCAAACCCGGTCAACGGAAGAAGCCATTTAAAAGAACAACTCCGGGTCCGTCCAATCTGGACCGAATACTCGACCGCTCATGCCAGATACATGGTATCCCCAAAAAGCCAGCTAATCACACCAATAGAGATTGTTGGGTGTTCAAGCAGGCTGGCAAGTTAATTGCCAAACACAATGACAAGGGGCTAAATAGCGACGACGAGGAAGAGACCCGGCCGCCGAACAATAGAGGACAGAAGGGTTTCCCCCCACAAGTGCGGACGGTGAATATGATTTACGCGACCCATATACCCAAGAGGGAGAGGAAACGCGCACTACGGGACGTCTATGCGATGGAGCCAGTCACCCCGAAGTTCAATCCATGGTCCTCCTGTCCGATCACTTTCGATCGACGAGACCATCCGACCAGCATACGCCATGGCAGATTCGCCGCATTGGTCTTAGACCCAATCGTCGATGGATTCCACCTCACAAGAGTCCTGATGGACGGCGGCAAGAAATCAACCTGCTTTGTCGGGACACAAGGCGCAAAATGGGCATAGACCCATCCAGATGAAACCTACTAAAACAACCTTTAAAGGTGTCATCCCAGAGTGGAAGCCAATCAGACAGCTCACCACACCGAAGTGGTCTTCGGATCCCGGATAATTTCCGGCGAAGAGTTAATCTTCGATAAAGTCCCGCTCAGAAGCGGCTATCATGCCCTGCTTTCGGACGAACCGCTTGCAAAATTCAACGCGTGCCGCATTATGCATACCTAAAGCACAAGATGCCAGCCCTCGTGGAGTCATTACGGTCAATGGGAATATGGAACGCCCTCCGAACGGAGGAACATACAATGCTCTCGCGTAAGTACAGAGCAGCCTTCTACGACATTCTCTAGTCCGCAATTAAAAAGCCGGATACATTAAAGCGCCGCCGAGCAACACTAACTAAGACCACCCGGCGCGATCGAGCATCGCCAGAGTAATTCGGCCCCAACCCCGCCCACGCATGATCACTAGAATAACACTCGCGTACATCATTACGCTTTGGAGATACCATGGGCACAGGGAGGGCTTAACCACAAAGACCAAAGAGTGCGGCTCGACCACACCAGGGCTCATGCTAGCGCCCCCTTGGTTTTATTTTTATCTTTTCTTCTTTTGCATATACAGACTCCATTAACCAAGCCTCGTCCGACGGCGAATTCGCCGAACTCACGATGCAACAAATCGGGGATTAAAGAAGGCTGCATTTAACACTCGTGTGGTCTCCATTACGAGCATTAAATTCGATTACATACACCAAGTCTGCAGCTTATCCTCGAGGGGACATGTTAATTTAGTCCAAATCCTTTGCTTACCGACTATTTGTATCACCGCTTTATTAGCGCACATTCTTTGATAAATAGCGATCACTTCCTTTTGCAAGCATATTACCTTTTCATTGCAATTATGCTATCTTTACATATGTTCATTATATGACATCTTGCACCAGATACTTTGGTACGGCCGAATACACCAGGGCTTCTTGCCCAGATTATGGTGTGATTAAGTCCGACCACTTTCACAAGTGGGGCACCTTAACTTATAGCATTATATGAATCAGCTCCAATCATGTCTTGGGTCAATAGTTGGGTTTGCCTGGCTCCCATGTTTTGGTACCTTACGCCTGCTCCATCGGCTAAGGTAGCACTGGAGAACCATCGCGATTGCGCCCGGTTGAGCCGGGTTAACGCCTCGATGGAGAAAGCTAAAACCGATCGACATGATAAGGCGAGAGACTGGTCGCTGTTCGAGAGGTCCTTTCGGGTCCCTAAAGACTCATGCCGCTTGAGCGAAGTTCGATGATGTCCGACGAAGGCGTGGATAGCGCCTGGATTCGGTCTTCCGAATACCGGGGCTTCACCAAATTTAAAATTATAGAATTCTATGGCTAAGTGAGAGTGTTCAAGCATTATAAGTCCAGCTTGCCTTGTTCGTCGTGTTGAGCGCCTCCTAGATGGACCCAAAATGGGAACAAGAGTGCTCAAGTTTATCACCGAACACCCCAAAGACTCGTGGCTTGGGGTGAAGCCAACGACTTGCCATCTCTCGATTTAATAAACGGCCGCATGTAAGGTAATATTTTAAATTCAACAAGCGTTGCTCATGGCGCATATAAACGAAGTTTTCAGCGCATGTGATAAAAACACAGCGAGTTCACTCAAAGATTACATTAAGGGGCACTCATCTGCAATATCGCAGCTCCTTCAGACAACTTTATAATATCGCTCCGGCGTGCGTTGCTCCTTGCCGGCGGTGGCGGATCCGTGAGAAGCTTCTCGCATCCAGGTTTGCCCCATTGCACCTTTATGCGGGCAAGGGCCCGACGAGCGCCTTCAATGCAAAGTGAGCGCTTGATTACATCCAGCCAGGGCATGCATCCACCAGCCGCCGCACTAGGCCAAAGTAGCTGCCGTGCATGGTTTGCCAGAGCCACACCAGATCAGGAGGCCCTTCATGGCCTCCTCACCGCTTTAGGAGTTCGACCACCGCTTCACCGGTCGCTTGGGGGCACTGGATGGCGGCCTCAAAGATAGTGAGACCAAAGACCTTCTCTGTTGAGCTCCCTCCTCGCCACGATAGAATGCGGCGGCATCGACGCACCACGCGGCAGATCTGCAAATGCCCCGAGAGCTCCGATTCGGGTAAGTATCCGTAATTTACATTAACATGCTTGCTCGCATGAAAACGCCTTACCCGCCACTATCTTCTTCATGTCCTCTATCTCCGATGGGCCTTCGGGCCTCGGCCTTGGCGGACTTAGCACTTTCGAAAGCCGAGGCAAGCTCGGACTCGAAGTCTTGAGTCACGCCCAAACTCTCATGCTTTTCCATGAGAGCCCGGAGCTCTTGCCGAACTTCCGCCACCAGTGCCGCTTGCTTCTCTCGCTCAACCTGCTCGTGGCGCATTATGCTCGCCACGGACACGGCATCCTTCGTGGCTGCCACCTCGTTAGTGGCCCCTGCATTACATATATTATCCTTATTAATCTTGTTTGCAACCAAAACCCTTTTACAGAAGGTACTTATTTAAAGTGGTGTTATTCACCTTCTTTTTCCTTGAGCTGCCTCTTGGCATGGCCGAGCTCTTGCTCCGACCGCCAAGGTCCTTCTTCAGCGCCTTGACCTCCGCCAGCACGCGGCAGAGGTCAACAAAGCAGCCTCGCAAACCCATATCGACATATTTCTTTTAGCAACCCTCACAGATATCTTGTTAGATCCTTAGTCCGCTTTTCTTTCCAACACCGAACTAAGCATCGAGGCTACCGTCTATGCGGTATTACATTACATTATTTTAAACTTCTTAACTCAAAGCTGTTAGAAGGTCACAGAAGCTTCAGTCAGCCCGCCTTGGCGAAGCTGAACCTTCTCAATCACCGCACCCATGAGAGTGCGGTGTTCTTCCTCGATGGAAGCGCTTTAAGCGCCTCCAAAGAGTTATCCGCGCCTCGGTTGACGGAGGCCGCCGGCGCCACGTCCTGCCCTTCTTTGAAGGGCAGCTTGTTGACTCTGAACCGCTGCGGGTTCCGAGGTGGAGTCCGCACGAAGTCCGGGGCTGCTCGACGGCACCTCCGGAGCCTCCGGCGGGTCCGCTCTGTGGATTCCGCCTCCGTCCTCGCGTACGCGTGGGGTAGAGGCGGTCGATGGAATTTACATCCGACGGCGCCAAGACCCGCTCATCAAGTCGGGAAGATCGCCAACGGCCGGACTACGGGCGAATGCGGCGTTAGAAGGACACTACATGGCATACAATGTACGGCATATAAATGATCTGAATACTTACGATCCTGCCGGACGCCCGCCCTTGAGGCCACTCTTCCTCGCCAACATTGATGTTGGCGAACCGTCCGGGGATAGTTCTCCCCCTCTTGGACCCTTCGGCCACCCCGATTGGGGAGGCCTTCCTCTTCCTCTCCCCCTCCTCCGGGAGAGAGTACTCCTCCTCCTCCTCTTCATCTTCGAGGGAGGAGTCCTCGTCATCGTCAGACGCCTGATTACGGGAACTCTTTCGAGCCCCCGTGGCCACCTTCTTGGCCTTCTTCTCCGGCACCACGTACGGTGCCGGAACCAGCAGCCTTGCTAAGCGGGCATCCATCGGTTCTTCCGCATGGGAGCCGGGCTGATAAGCAGCTTGGCCTTCTCCATCCATTCCTGTCAAAGGAAGAGGCAGATTAAAGACCTCGCTAGAGTCAATCTAACTACTATAAGTGTCCCGTAATGGGGTCGAATCACTTACCTCGTCGATCGGAGATCGCGAGCTGAATCCGTGGTCTTGGTCGGCGGATGCGGGGCTTGGCGCCTTTGAACAGCACCCTCCAGCGCCTTCAGACGTTGTATCAAGAGCCCGCCAACGCCTGGTGCTGTTCAATTAAACTCCCACAGATTAAATGCCCGTTCTTGGCATGGGAGAATCCGCGGAGGAGAATGACTGGACCACGCCGACGAGCCGGAGCTTATTGCTCACCAGCTTCTTGATGCAGGCTCAAGTCCGTCACCTCCATCGATCACCCCACCGCAAGCCCTTCTCTTTCCGGAGGTGAGCTGCGTGGGGATTCCAGATCTAAATTGGGGCCGCCGCCCATGTAGGCTCACGCGGCTCGGTGATGTAGAACCACCCGATTGCCACCCCTTGACGGAGTCCACGAAGGTCCCTTCTAGTTAAGGGACGCTGGGCGGCTTGCCCAACATGGCGCTCAAGATTCCGCTTATGTCCCCTTCACAACCTTCGGCTTGACGTTGAAGGTCTTGAGCCACAGGCTGAAGTGGGGCCGGATGCAGAGAAAGGCCTCGCACACGACGATAAATGCCGAGATGGTGAGGACAAAGTTCGGCGCCAGATCATGGAAATCCAGGCCGTAGTAAAACATGAGCCCTCGGACGAATGGATGGAGTAGAAAGCCCAGTCCGCGGAGGAAATGGGGAAGGAAGACGACCCTCTCATGAGGCCCTGGGGTAGGGATGAGCTGCCCCGCGTCGGGCAGCCGATGCGCGATGTCGCTGGAAAGGTATCCGGCGTCGCGCAGCTTGGTGATGTCCTCCTCCTTGGCGGTGGAGGCCATCCATTTGCCTCCCCCTCCGGACATATTCGGAGAAGGGTCGAGGTGAGATGTGCGAGCTTGGGCGTTGGAGCTTGAGTTCGCGAGGACGGATAAGCAAAGGAGGAAGAAGGTGTAGGTGAGAAGGTAAATCCTTATCCCTTATATATAGGCGGACGAAACTACGCGTCCCTCGCCGGCCTGGTAAAACTCGCTTATCTCCCAAGCGCCACCATCAATGGCGCGGTTGGGTTACCCACGCACGTATTGATGAGAATCCCGGAATAAGGGGAACACGATCTCTGCTTCGACAGGACGTGCCAAGGAAACCGCTTCGCTAAACGTGCTGAGGCGGAATAATAAAAACGATTCGAACGAGGGCTTGGCTGCGGTGTGATGTCACGCCGCATAATACGTCAGCAGATTGAGCTAAGTGTGTATTTTATTCTCTCTCGTTGGAATGTGGAATTTATTTTGCGAGCGGACACTATCCCGGTGTTCATTATCTTCTCCGGATTATTCAAGGAGGAACCCGCCTTGCAATGCCGAACATTATGCACGCCGGACTTATCGTCATTGAAGACTGGTTCGGGGCTACCGAGGAGTCTGGACTAGGGGTGTCCGGACAGCCGGACTATCAATATCCGCGGACTCCCGGACTACGAAGATAGAAGATTGAAGACTCGGCTCGTGTCCCAAGGTACTTTCCTTGGCGTGGAAGGCAAGCTTGGCAATCAGATATGTAGATCTCCTACCATTGTAACCGACTCATGTAACCCTAGCCTCTCCGGTGTCTATATAAACCGGAGGGCCTTAGTCCATAGGACTAACATTACATCTCAACAATCATACCATAGGCTAGCTTCTAGGGTTTAGCCTCCTTGATCTCGTGGTAGATCTACTCTTGTACTACCCATATCATCAATATTAATCAAGCAGGACGTAGGGTTTTACCTCCATCGAGAGGGCCCGAACCTGGGTAAAAACATCGTGTCCCTCGTCTCTTGTTACCATCCGCCTAGACGCACAGTTCGGGACCCCCTACCCGAGATCCGCCGGTTTTGACACCGACACACGGCGACGGGGGCGGCGACAGCGATGAGGAGCGGGCGATGATGGAACTGAAAAATTTCACAAGTGTTCCTTATATAGACAGAGCATTGGTTCTGGGACATGGCACCAACCGGGACCAATGCCCCCTTTAGTCCCGGTTGGTTCTACCAACCGGGACCAAAGGCCTCTTTTCAGCAGCCCAAAGGGCGGGAAGCAAAGGCCTTTGGTCGAACCGGGACCAATGCACCCCTTTAGTCCCGGTTGGTGCGACCAACCGGGACCAAAGGCCTTGTGCTGCCCCGCGTCAAAAGTTTAGTCCCACCTCGCTAGCTGAGAGAGCTCGAGAGTGGTTTATAAGCGCTGCTGCGCCAACCCTCTCGAGCTCCTCTCAACTGCAGGCTTTCGGGCCTAATCTGTCACTTGTGCCTGTGGGCCTACTGGGCCTGTTGCGGGCCTGAATCCTGGCCCATGTTTGGGTTTCTAGTCGTATTCAGGCCGTGCTGGCCCAGTAGGTGGTACTTTTTTTGTTTTCTTTGTTGCTTTATTTATTTTATTTTGTTTGTACATACAACAAAATACTTATTGTTGCTATTTTTATTTTTTATTTAAAGTTTCTTTCTTAAATTTTATTTTGTTTCTACTTATTTATTTTATTAAAGTTTATTTTATTTTATTTTATTTTGTTTCTACTTATTTTTTTGTTTCTACTTATATATTTTATTAAAGTTTATTTTATTTTATTTTTTTCTACTTATTTATTTTATTTTGTTTCTACTTATTTATTTTATTACTTTTCTATTAGATTTCATTAAATATTTCTAGTTCATTCTTTTAGTTTATTACTTTTGCTATTAGATTTTCATAAAAGTTTTCCAGATCATTTTTTTATATTAGTTCATACTTTGAGCTAAATGACCCTGAAATTGAAAAGCACTTCAGATGAACTCTAAAGAGGTTGAAAATTGGCATGGTATCATCATTTCACCCACGTAGCATGTGCTAAAAAGTTGTGAGGGTTACGGAAAAAACTGGATGCACTTCGTGTACAAAATGGACAATCTCTTTCGAAGTATTAGGGTTTCATAAGGAAACTCGTCTGTTACATGGATATTATAGATCAAATGCATCATCATAATAGTTGTGGAGAGAAAAGTCTTCACTTTTTCTTTGCTTTTGTCCTTTGCTTATTGCGCCGTAACCATGGATAATCTTCATCGTTTATCAGGGTGCTTGGGTCAGCCTTGACTTTGAAGGGAGGAATTTCATGAAACTTTTCATAATCTTCGAACATGTCTGTCTTGCCCTCCACTCTCACGATGTCTTTTTTTCCTGAAAGAACTATGTGGCGCTTTGGCTCATCATATGATGTGTTCGCTTCCTTATCTTTTCTTTTTCTCGGTTTGGTAGACATGTCCTTCACATAGAAAACCCATGCCACATCATTGGCTAGGACGAATGGTTTGTCTGTGTACCCAAGATTGTTCAGATCCACTATTGTCATTTCGTACTGTGGGTCTACCTGTACCCAGCCTCCTGACAGATTGACCAATTTGTACTTAAACAAAGGGACCCTAAAATCATGTCCGTAGTCAAGTTCCCATATGTCCACTATGTAACCATAATATGTGTCCTTTCCCCTCTTGGTTGCTGCATCAAAGCGTACACCACTGTTTTGGTTGGTGCTCTTTTGATCTTGGGCGATCATGTAAAATGTATTCCCATTTATCTCGTATCCTTTGTAAGTCAATACAGTCGAAGATGCTCCCCTGGACAACGAGTACAGCTCATCACAAACAGTGTTGTCACCTCTGAGACGTGTTTCCAACCAACTGCTGAAAGTCCTGATGTGTTCACATGTAATCTAGTCGTACACTGCTCCGGGTGTTTGGAGCGCAGACTATTCTTGTGTTCATCGACATACGGGGTCACCAAGGTAGAGTACTGTAGAACTGTGTAGTGTGCTTGAGACCAAGAATGCCTGTCCCTGCATATTATTGAGTCCCCTCCAAGCGTGCCTTTTTCCAAATGGGCCTCACCTCATACCGCGATTTAGGGAGACCTATCTTCTTTAGGCCAGGAATGAAGTCAACACAAAACCCAATGACATCCTCTGTTTGATGGCCCATGGAGATGCTTCCTTCTGGCCTAGCGTGGTTACATGCATATTTCTTTAGGACTCCCATGAACCTCTCAAAGGGGAACAAATTGTGTAGAAAGACGGGGCCCAGAATGACAATCTTGTCGACTAGATGAACTAGGACGTGCGTCATGATATTGAAGATGGATGGTGGGAACACCAGCTCGAAAAAGACAAGACACTGCGTGATACGTCTCCAACGTATCTATAATTTTTGATTGCTTCATGCTATATTATATTCTGTTTTGTACATTATTGGGCTTTATTATACACTTTTACATTACTTTTGGGACTAACCTGCTAACCGGAGGCCCAGCCCAGAATTGCTGTTTTTTTTGCCTATTTCAGAGTTTCGCAGAAAAATAATATCAAACAGAGTCCAAACGGAATGAAACCTTCGGGAACGTGATTTTCGGAACGAACGTGATCCAGAGGACTTGGACCCTACGTAAAGCAATCAACGAGGAAGGCACGAGGTAGGGGGGCACGCCTACCCCCCAGGCATGCCCTCCACCCTCATGGGCCCCTTGTTGCTCCACCGACATACTTCTTCGTCCTATATATACCTACGTACCCCCAAACTACCATACACGGAGCCGAAAACCTAATTCCACCGCCGCAACTTTCTGTACCTACGAGATCCCATCTTGGGGCCTGTTCCGGAGCTCCGCCGGAGGGGGCATTGATCATGGACGACCTCTACATCATCTCCAAGGCCTCTCCGATGAAGTGTGAGTAGTTTACCTCAGACCTTCGGGTCCATAGTTATTAGCTAGATGGCTTCTTCTCTCTTTTTGGATCTCAATACAATGTTCTCCCCCTCTCTTGTGGAGATCTATTCGATGTAATCTTCTTTTGCGGTGTGTTTGTTGAGATCCGATGAATTGTGGGTTTATGATCAAGATTATCTATGAACAATATTTGAGTCAAATCTGAATTCTTTTATGTATGATTGGTTATCTTTGCAAGTCTCTTCGAATTGTCAGTTTGGTTTGTCCTACTAGATTGATCTTTCTTGCAATGGGAGAAGTGCTTAGCTTTGGCACTACAAGAAATATGTCAACTTGTGACCTTGACTATTGGTCACTGAAAGGTCACAAATTTCCATTTACGACCTTTTTGTGACCAAAAATGCAGTCAAAAGTCAAGGTCGAATCGATTATAGCGACCTTCTCTGTGAGAAGGTCGAGACGCTATGACCAAAATATGTCTACTGTGGCGTTTTGGTCACTAGCAACCTCCCCAGGCCATGTAGGCATCCAGCGTGGCAAGCTGATGTGGCACAAGATTCGGCCCGATCCAATTCGGTTTTCTACATGGGCCGAGCCCATTAATTCAGCCTTTTAGGATTTTTTCCTTGTTAATTCGGTCGGCTTCATGGGCCAAGCCCAACGTTGTAGCCTTTTTATTGTTGGCCGTGGCCTTTATTATTTATTGCTTTTCTATTTTCAGCCATTATATATTCAAGTTGGTCCCACTAGTCGATGGGTCCCACTTGTCATGATCATCTCTCAAATTGGTCCCACATATCAGAAATGTACAAATTTGACAGATTATTTTCATAAGTGGACCCATTGGTCAAGTTTCCATTTCACAAGTTTTCAGATCACATACATAATAAAAAAGAACACATAAATTTCATCAAATATACCACTAAATAAATCTATTACAATCTTTACAACACATATATGCTAACAATATGCTACTCTTCACTAAGTAGAACCTGACGGCTTCACACTTCACGGCTTCACACTTGCTTCACACTTCACACTTGAGCATCTGTAAAAGAGAACAACCACAAATTTTAATCTCAATTGCAGTATAGGCCATATGTAGAAGCAGTTCAAAGTTGAAACAACATCAAAGTTGAAACATAGGAGTCAAAATGCAGTATAGGACCAGGACAAGGAAACTCCTGTTATTAAATGAACACACAGCTTGTAGCAAAACAGCAACAGAATACATTATAACGAGAGCATCATGCTGGAAAGAAACAACACAGAAACATGTGGATATCTCATGTGAGCATCATGCTATGGTTTTATTAAACAATGATACATCAACAGAATACAATATCTTCAATGCAAATTATGGTACTTGTAGCAAAACAGTTTGAAACAACAACTACACAATACATTATAACGAGAGTAAGCTTGAATCAGACATTGACAGATTGCTGCTAGTGCATACTACTATGATTCACACTAGAGCAAATTTTCAGAAGAACAAATAATGAAAACTGTGCAAATGCTCAAGAACTGATACTTGCTGTACTAGGAATAGGTACTTGCATACAGAAGTTTTCAGAAGAACAAATAACTGAAGTGATTATTCATGAACATGCGTATTAAAGGAACAAGAATAGAAAATTTTCAGTAGCACTTGTCATTGGAATTCAAAAGCATTTATCACACAAATTCAGAACTGGAGGTAAGTGATGAGGCAGCAACGGAATAATGACCTCCTGCCAGCTCTCAAGTGGAAGATGATCCATAGACAAGCAAAGTGCCAAGATTCTGGAAGAACAAAAAAATCAGTATAATTAATTAGATTATGCTGCTAACTGCCAAGTCTCAAGGAGGCCACCACACGGAGCAGTCCCGAGAAAGAAAAAAAATTATCAAGAATATGGTTTGGTTTACTATGTCAACCAAGTATCTCATATAACTGAGTATACTTCTATGGAAACTAAGCTCTTGTTTGACAAGTCCCAGCACCTGCTATGCTAGAAAATCAAGGAATTTGTGCAAACGCCACATAGCGCTGTTGCAACTTCTTACTACCATATTTAAAATCCAATGAGTTATTAATCAAAACTAAACCATTTCATCAAAGAAAAGTGGAAACATTAATTGAAGTAGCCTGTGTGGTTATTATACAAATTACAAATACCTACTTCATTAAGGAAATTACCGTTCTGCTCTGAATAGTATGCGCTTTAGAATTCCTATTTCCAAATATCTCTGTCAGCGTACTAATCACCCATTAGTGCAATAGGTACTCATTGGTCCAGATTTTGCCTTGGATTAAAGGTGATATAAGGAGGAAACATTGCGCAGGCACATGACAGTAGATGACTTAATTAGGTAGTACTAAAACGACTTGCAACACACAACAAGATTTGCATGAATAGGTAAAACCTAGCAAGTACTTGTACTGGGATGCTGTCCATCCAACAGAGACAACAGGATAGCAGTACACAAAAACATAACCATGTATTCAGGCTAAGCAAATCTTGACAGCAAACAACAGCCATGGTGATATGAGATGCATCAATACTTAGGGGATTAAATCATCATATTATTAGCTAGGGAACCATCACTATTATAAAGAGCACATATATGAGCCGAAAGCTAATTAACAGAAAGTAATGCCCAGCTAGACCAAAAGCTGGATTAGTCGAAAGCACATATATGAGCCGTGCCGTCGAGTCCTCAGACCACCAACTCGCGCCGCCGCCGCCATGTCACCACCTTCTTCGTCGATGCAGCGGTGCTGCCAGACCTGCAAAAAACAGAGGAGGCATCTGGAATCAGGCGACGGAATCAGGCGAATGGACATCAGACTTGCCAACTAATTAACTATAGCATGCTACAAAAACATTTCATTAACAAATTTGATTCAGGAACTAGCTTATTGAGTATGAAAAAATGCTTAGAATAAAAATCATTTCAAGAAATGCCGCAGTAGCTAAAAAATAGGTTTGTAGTGTCTGTACTAGACCAGAAAGAGGAACAATGGATAGTAGAGCACCCAATCAAATTTGGACTTGAGATTGTCAGTTTTCAGTAAGACCACTCTTGTTAGTTTTCAGGAACATGAGACACTAGCAACAGCTAGCAAGTGCAAGTGATTAGCAGCAGCTTGCAGGCATTCTGTCGAACAGAAGCTTGACATAACACAAAGAACAGGGCTCGATGGCCGGACATGGACAGAAAGAGCACTGGAGAAAACAAAGGAGGGGAAGGTAGTGGCTCACCTACGTCTGCAGAGTCGGACTGAGCGGCCCTGAGTAGCACAAGGAAGAATCGAGAGGAGGGAGCTCGGGGACCAGTAGAGGCACGTCCATCTTGTCCCCCCGAGTTCTAGCGACGATTGATCTTGGTGAGGCCAGGATCTGGACCCCTCCTACTTGGCTGTGCACCTGCGCGCATGCATTAGGGAGGGGAGGAAGGAAACCACATTAGCAAAATCAAACCAAGCAACAAAGAGAGACTAGGAGGAGGAGAGAGAGGCGGACCTTGCATGGCGTCGAGCACGGTGAGGGAGGTGGCGAGCGGCGCGAGGAGGCGGCGGCTGTGCTCCCCGTCCTCGGCCTGGTAGAACACGCTCACGATCTTCCCCAGATCCGTCCCCGCGGTGGAGTCCATGGCGGCAGCGCGTGCTGGGCCTGGGCGTTGGGTCGATGGGGTCGAGACGTGCAGGCATGGAGGGAGGAGGATTCGTCAGGGGACCGAGCCCTTCCCCGCCATCATCTCCGGCCGCCGTGGGGTGCGGGGTCGGGGCCCGCACGGTGGTGGCACCCTGATCCGGCGACGCAGGAGGCCATGGTGGCGGGTGATGCGGGCGATGCAGAGGGACAAAGCAGGGGCGCGGCACCGCACTCAGGAGATTGGGTTTGGGCGGCGACGGAGAGATCTGGATCGGGGAGAGGGGGAGAGACTGGCGGCGGCGGGAGAGGGGGAGAGGGGGATTGGGTTGCTGCTAGGGTTTGGGTTGGGTCGCTATGACCTGAGAGGTGAATGATAGACGTTGGATCCTTCGGATGTGGACGGTTCAGATCGACTATAGTGGGGTGATCCGTGAGAAGGCCCTGATTGGTTCAAAAATTTTGTGATTTAAAATAGTTTGTTAGTACTAAAACTAGGGGAATTTTGTGAAGCAACTATCAAAATATTTGCAAAATGCCACAACCAAAATTTTCACTCAAGTTAGACCCCATTTTATGGATGATCACCGATTTCCATGCATTTTTTATCTTTCTATATATTTTTAATCATTTTTCTTGTGGCAAAAATGGTTTTTTTGTGAAGAACCTACCAAATAATTGTTGCAAAATTGGAACAAATCATTTTTATAAAATACTAGGCCATATTTAATGCACAATTGACCAAATGGCTGGGTGTAAAAAGTTTTGATCCACCTCTCGTAAAAAGACAAATTTCCGCCAATTCACCGAAGCGGGTCAAATTTGAACTGTAGCTGCCTTTGTAGTTTGCTATTTATTTTTCCAATAATCATTTCTAGGTACAAGTATCTATTTAATCAGAGAAACACCAAAAAAATTCCAAGATTCAACCACTAGCTAGGAACGGTCATTCCCGCCGTTTTGACCGCATTTTGAAACAAGCATAAAAAATTCAAAAAAAATCAAAAAATTGGGAAACCTTCGCACTGTGTCATTATATGTGGCCAAATTCCCAGAAAAAATAACAAACTTGTAATACGGCGATTATTTTAAAAAAGTGTTCTCAGAAACGAGCTATCACGTGTGGAGATCAATGGCTTCCAAGCCAAATGATCAATCTTATGGTCACATTCATGGCATAGTTTGTTCAAATGATCTCATATTGTGCACAAGGGTGCATCTTGGAATTCCAAACAATGTTGCCAAAGGGAGTTTTCATTTTCTTTGCACGGAAAATTCATTTTCCATTTTTCGAGTGCCCGAAATGAGGTTTTTTTGTGAAGGAGCCACCATATATTTGTTGCAAAATTGTACCAAATCATTTTTATAAAATAGTAGACCATATTTAATGCACAATTGACAAAATGGTTGGGTGCCAAAAGTTTTGATCCACCTCTGGTGAAAAAGACAAATTCCCGCCGATTCAGTTGGAAGCGGGTCAAATTTGAACTGCAATGCCTCATAGTTTGCTATTTATTTTTCCAAAAATCATTTCTAGGTACATAAGTATCTATTTAATCAGAGAAACATCAAAAGTTTTCCAAGATTCAACCACTAGCTAGGAACGGTCAAGCCCGCCGTTTTGACCGCATTTTGAAACGGGCATAAAAATAAAAAAAATCAAAAATTGGAAAACCTTCGCATTGTGTCATTATATGTGACCAAGTTTCCGTGAAAAATAATAAACTTGTAATACGGTAATTATTTTAAAAAGTGTTCTCGAAATGAGCTATCAAGTGTGAAGATTCATGGCTTTCAAGCCAAATGATCAATCTTATGGCCACATTCATGGCATAGTTTGTTCAAATGATCTCATATTGTGCACAAGGGTGTATATTGGAATGGCAAACAATGTTTCCTAAGGAAGTTTTCATTTTCTTTGGACGAAAAAACCATTTTCCATTTTCTGAGTGCCTGAAATGAGTTTTTTTTGTGAAGGACCTACCATATATTTGTTGCAAAATTGGACCTAATCAATTTTATAAAATACTAGGCCATATTTAATGCACAATTGACAAAATGGTTGGGTGTCAAAATTTTTGATCCACCTCTGGTGAAAAAGACAAATTCCCGTTGATTCAGTTGGAAGCGGGTCAAATTTGAACTGCAGCTGCCTCATAGTTTGCTCTTTATTTTTTCCAAAAATAATTTCTAGGTAAATAAGTATCTATTTAATCAGAGATACATGGTTTGATGGCGAGACATCGAGGTTTGGATGGTGGCCGAGGGCCCCAACTCTAGAGCGCGTAAGCTCGCATGCTCGCCGCGTGACCGTGGCGTTGCCATGTGTTATGTGCGGCCTAGGCATGTCTAGTGGGTTGGGCACTCCACTAGGAGATTCTCACGAGGAGACCGATCGATGCTCAAACATGAATAAGCAGCCAAGTGTTTGATTTGCGGTACGGGAAATGCACATGGACAATGGGCGTGAGTTTTGGCCGAGGATGATCATCTACTAAGGAGAATGTATTAACAAATTTTCACCTCAAAAGGAGGAGCCTAGGTGGTACTTGCTTTGCAAAGTACCACACTGGACAAAAATATGAATGTTGAAGCTGGGCTCAAAATAATGAATGGATTGAGCTGAAATTTGGTGGAGGATGGTTATTTGGGCATAGGAAAGCATTGTAGAAAATTGATATCATTTTGACATGCCAAAGTAGTACTTCCTTCACAATGCTCTTCTATGGACAAAAACTTGGGAAAACTAGTGAGAGAGATTCTATGAATGAAATAAGCTAAAAATTGGTGTAGGTAAGTTACATAAGTATGGTCATGCGCTGGTAAATTTTCAGATCATTTGGGTAAGCCTAGCTACTACTTACTTCACAAAGCTTCTCTCGAGGTAGAAACTTTGGAAATTTCCTGAGAAAGATTTACTAGGAAAATTGAGCTGAATATTATCATGTGGCAATGATTTTGGTATGGAAGAGTGTCCAAAAAGTTTGAGGGTAATAGGAGGGATCTATATAACACTTGCTTTGCAATGTGCCAATTTGGCCATAAAATATAAATTGAACCTGGGCTCACATAGATGATTTGACTGAGCTACAATTTGGAGGAGGGTGATAATTTGGGCATATGAAGGAACTGTATAAATTTCATGTCATTTAGAGATATAAAAAAGGTACTTCCTTCACAATGCTTCTAGGTGGACAAAAACTTTGGAAATTTGCCGAGGAAGATTTGCTAGGAAAATGGAGCTGAATTTTGTCATGCGGTAATGATTTGGATAGGAAAGAGTGCCCAAAAATTCCGAGGGCAATCAAGAATATAAAAATAGCACTTCCTTCATAAAGTGTTGTTGTGAACAGAATAGGAAAATGAATATTGTTGAATTAGTTTTGAACTAGGCAAGGAAGGATTTTTACATATTTGATGAAGATATGCCCCAAAGAATTTATGAGATTTTTTTGGGAATTTTGGGAATGATAGAAATATAGGTTGCTTCACAACCTAGGGCAAAAACTGCCACATGGACATGACACATAGGCAAAACCCATGAGATGGCGCCTAGTCATCACAACCCACCACAATCTACAAGGCTATGACCATCTATATTGGTCATTAACAACTAGAAATAAGGCAGCAGACTAGCACTGTTTGCTTTGTGACCATTTCATGTAAGGAAATTACGACCTTTCTGACCAAAATAGTCGCAATGGTTTAGGGTTTGGAGCCCCCTGAACAGCTTTTGACCAATTGGTCTAAAATGGTCATAAATTTATGACCAATTCTTCGAGGGTCACTGATAGAAGGTCATAAGTTGACATATTTCTTGTAGTGTGGGTTCAATCTTGCGGTGTCCTTTCCCAGTGACAGTAGGGGTAGCAAGCCACGTATTGTATTGATGCCATCAAGGACAAAAAGATGGGGTTTATATCATATTGCATGAGTTTATCCCTCTACATCATGTCATCTTTCCTAGTGCATTACTCTGTTCTTCATGAACTTAATACTCTAGATGCATGCTGGATAGCGGTCGATGTGTGGAGTAATAGTAGTAGATGCAGGCAGGAGTCAGTCTACTTGTCTCGGACGTGATGCCTATATACATGATCATACCTAGATATTCTCATAACTATGCTCAATTCTATCAATTGCTCGACAGTAATTCGTTCACCCATCGCAAATACTTATGCTATCTTGAGAGAAGCCACCAGTGAAACCTATGCCCCCCGGGTCTATTTTCCATCATATTAATCTTCCAATACTTTGCTATTTCCATTGCCATTTACTTTGCTTTATTATTTACTTTGCATCTCTATCACAAAAATACCACAAATTTTATCTATCATCTCTATCAGATCTCACTCTCGTAAGTGACCGTAAAGGGATTGACAACCCCTTTATCGCGTTGGTTGCGAGGTTCTTGTTTGTTTGTGTAGGTGCGAGAGACTCGTGCGTGGCCTCCTACTTGATTGATACCTTGGTTCTCAAAAACAGAGGAAAATACTTACGCTGCTTTACTGCATCACCCTTTCCTCTTCAAGGGAAAACCAACGCAGTGCTCAAGAGGTAGCAAGAAGGATTTCTGGCGCCGTTGCTGGGGAGTCTACGCTCAAGTCAAGCCATACCAAGTACCCATCACAAACTCATCTCCCTCGCACTACAATATTTGCCATTTGCCTCTCGTTTTCCTCTCCCCCACTTCACCCTTGCCGTTTTATTCGCCCTCTCTTTTTCGTTCGTCTCTTTTTGCTCCTTGCTTGTTTGCTTGCTTGTTGGATGACTTGTTTGTCACAATGGCTCAAGATAATACAAAATTGTGTGACTTTACCAATACCAACAATAATGATTTTCTTAGCACTCCGATTGCTCCTCTAAATGATGCTGAATCTTGTGAGATTAATGCTTCTTTGTTGAATCTTGTTATGAAAGATCAATTCGCCGGACTTCCTAGTGAAGATGCCGCTACCCATCTAAATAGCTTTGTTGATTTGTGTGATATGCAAAAAAAAGAGGGATGTTGGTAATGATATTGTTAAACTGAAGCTATTTCCTTTTTCGCTTAGAGATCGTGCTAAAGTGTGGTTTTCGTCTTTGCCTAAAAATAGTATTGATTCATGGAATAAGTGCAAAGATGCTTTTATCTCTAAGTATTTTCCTCCCGCTAAAATCATCTCTCTTAGAAACGATATTATGAACTTTAAGCAACTTGATCATGAACATGTCGCACAAGCTTGGGAGAGGATGAAACTAATGATACGTAATTGCCCCACTCATGGTTTGAATTTGTGGATGATCATACAAATTTTTTATGCCGGATTGAATTTTGCTTCTAGAAATCTTTTAGATTCGGCCGCGGGAGGCACTTTTATTGAAATCAGGAGAAGCTACTAAACTCGAAGATAATATTATGGTTAATTATTCTCAATGGCACACCGAAAGATCCACTAATAAAAAAGTGCATGCGATAGAAGAAATTAATGTTTTGAGTGGAAAGATGGATGAACTTATGTAATTATTTGCTACTAAAAGTGTTTCTTCGGATCCTAATGATATGACTTTGTCTACTTTGATTGAGAATAATAATGAGTCTATGGATGTGAATTTTGTTGGTCGGAATAATTTTGGCAACAACGCGTATAGAGGAAACTTTAATCCTAGGCCGTTTCCTAGTAATTCCTCTAATAATTATGGTAATTCCTACAACAATTCTTATGGAAATTTCAATAAGATGTCCTCTGAATTTGAGAATAGTGTTAAAGAGTTTATGAATTTGCAAAAAAATTCAATGTTTTGCTTGAAGAAAAATTACTTAAAGTTGATGAATTGGCTAGGAACGTTGATAGAATTTCTCTCGATGTTGATTCTTTGAAACTTAGATCTATTCCACCTAAGCATGATATTAATGAGTCTCTCAAAGCCATGAGAATTTCCATTGATGAGTGCAAACAAAGAACCGCTAGGATGCGTGCTAGGAAATATTGCTTTATGAAAGCGTGTTCTTCTAATTTCTATGAGAATAAAGACACAGATCTAAAAGTTATTGATGTGTCCCCTATTAAATCTTTGTTTTGCAATATAAATCTTGATAATGATGGGACTGAAGATGATTTTCCTTTACCTAGAAGACGTTCCAAAAATTTGGAGTTTTTAGATCTTGATGCAAAAATTGGTAGAAGTGGGGTTGAAGAAGTTAAAACTTTAGACATCAATGAACCCACTATTTTGGATTTCAAGGATTTAATTATGACAGTTGATCTTTGATAGATTGTATTTCCTTGTTGCAATCCGTGCTAAATTCTCTGCATGCTTATAGTCAAAATAAGGCTTTTACTAAACATATCGTTAATGCTTTGATGCAATCTTATGAAGAAAAACTTGAGTTGGAAGTTTCTATCCCTAGAAAACTTTATGATGAGTGGGAACCTACTATTAAAATTAAAATTAAAGATCATGAGTGTTATGCTTTGTGTGATTTGGGTGCTAGTGTTTCCACGATTTCGAAAACTTTGTGCGATTTGCTAGGTTTCCATGAACTTGATGATTGCTCTTTAAATTTGCACCTTGCGGATTCCACTATTTAAAAACCTATGGGAAGAATTAATGATGTTCTTATTGTTGCAAATAGGAACTATGTGCCCGTAGATTTTATCGTTCTTGATATAGATTGTAATCCTTCATGTCCTATTATTCTTGGTCGACCTTTTCTTAGAACGATTGGTGCAATTATTGATATGAAGGAAGGGAATATTAGATTCCAATTTCCCTTGAGGAAAGGCATGGAACACTTCCCCAGAAAGAAAATAAAATTACCATATAAATCTATCATGAGATCCACTTATGGTTTGCCTACCAAAACAACAATACCTAGATCTATCCTTACTATTATGCCTAGCTAGGGGAATTAAACGATAGCGCTTGTTGGGAGGCAACCCAATATTATTTTAGTTTTTTGCTTTTTGCTTATGTTTAGGACTAAATAATTTGTCTAGCCTCTGGTTAAATTTTTTTTGTGTGTTTTCATTAGTGTTTGTGCCAAGTAAAACCGTTAGGATAACATACGGTAATTGTTATTTTGATTCTGCTGCAGAAAACAGAAACTTTGTGCGCACGGGATTAGCTTTCATAAATGACAAAAACGTGCTTTTTTAGTTGATTCTTTTTGCTGTATATCAATAAACAAATTATCTAGAACTTCCTAATTTGTCTGAATTTTTCACATTCTAGAAGTTTGCGTTAGTTACCGATTACTACAGACTGTTTTGTTTTTGACAGATTCTATTTTTGTGTGTTGTTTGCTTATTTTGATGATTCTATGGCTAGTAAAATAGTTTATGAACCATAGGTAAGTTGGAATACAGTAAGTTTAACACCAATATAAATAAAGTATGAGTTCATTACAGTACCTTGAAGTGGTGTTTTGTTTTCTTTCGCTAACGGAGCTTATGAGATTTTCTGTTGAGTTTTGTGTTGTGAAGTTTTCAAGTTTTGGGTGAAAGATTTGATGGATTATGGAACAAGGAGTAGCAAGAGACAAAGCTTGGGGATGCCCATGGCACCCCTAGATAATCTAAGGACACCTAAAAGCCAAAGCTTGGGGATGCCCCGGAAGGCATCCCCTCTTTCGTCTACTTCCATCGGTAACTTTACTTGGAGCTATATTTTTATTCACCACATGTTATGTGGTTTGCTTGGAGAGTCTGGTATTATTTGAGTCTTTGCTTTTTAGTTTACCACAATCATCCTTGCTGTACACTCCTTTTGAGAGAGCCACACATGATTCGGAATTTATTAGAATACTCTATGTGCTTCACTTATGTCTTTGAGCTATATAGTTTTTGCTCTAGTGCTTCACTTAAATCTTTTAGAGCACGGTGGTGGATTTGTTTTGTAGAAACTATTGTTATCTCTTGCTTCACTTATATCATTTTGAGAACCTCATAAAACAGCATGGTAATTTGTCATAATCATGAAATTAAAATTCTCTTATGAGTGCGTTGAATACTAAGAAAAGTTGGACGCTTGATGATTGTTTTGAGACATGGAGGTATTAATATTAGAGTCATGCTAGTTGAGTAGTTGTGAAATTGAGAAATACTTGTGTTGAAGTTTGCAAATCCTGTAGCATGCACGTATGGTGAACGTCGTGTAACAAATTTGAAACATGAGATATTATTTGAGTGTCTTCCCTTGTGTGGAGGCCGGGGGCGCGCGATGGTTAACTCCTACCAACCTCCCCCCTAGGAGCATGCGTGTAGTGCTTGGTTTTAATGACTCCTAAATTTTTGCAATAAGTATGTGAGTTCTTTATGACTAATGTTGAGTCCATGGATTATACGCACTCTCATCCTTCCACCATTGCTAGCCTCTCTAGTACCGCGCAACTTTCGCCGGTGCATCACACCCACCATATACCTTCCTCAAAACAGCCACCATACCTACCTATTATGGCATTTCCATAGCCATTCCGAGATATATTGCCGTGCAACTTTCCACCGTTCCGTTCATCATGACACATTCATCATTGTCATATTGCCTTGCATGATCATGTAGTTGACATAGTATTTGTGGCAAAGCCACCATTCATAATTCTTTCATACATGTCGCTCATGAATCATTGCCCATCCCGGTACACCGCCGGAGGCATGCATATAGAGTCATACTTTGTTCTAGTATTGAGTTGTAATCATTGAGTTGTAAATAAATAGAAGTGTGATGATCATCATTTTCTAGAGCATTGTCCCAAGTGAGGAAATATATAAAAAAGGGAGAAATGCCATAAAAAAGAAGAAGGCCCAAAAAAAGAGAGAAAAAGAGAGAAGGGACAATGCTACTATCTCTTTTTCCACACTTGTGCTTCAAGGTAGCACCATGTTCTTCATGATAGAGAGTCTCTTGTTTTGTCACTTTCATATACTAGTGGGAATTTTTCATTATAGAACTTGGCTTGTATATTCCTACGATGGGCTTCCTCAAATGCCCTAGGTCTTCGTGAGCAAGCAAGTTGGATGCACACCCACTTAGTTGCATTTTGTTGAGCTTTCATACATTCATAGCTCTTAGTGCATCCGTTGCATGTCAATCCCTACTCCTCACATTTATATTTATTAATGGGCATCTCCATAGCCCGTTGATATGCCGAGTTGATGTGAGACCATCTTCTCCCTTTTTGTCTTCTCCACAACCACCATATTCTATTCCACATATAGTGATATGTCCATGGCTCACGCTCATGTATTGCGTGAAAGTTGAAAGAGTTTGAAAATTCTAAAGTATGAAACAATTGCTTGGCTGAAACCGGGGTTGTGCATGATTTGAGTATTTTGTGTGACGAAGATGGAGCATGACTAAACCATATGATTTTGTAGGGTTGAAATTTCTTTGGCCATGTTATTCTGAGAAGACATAATTGCTTAGTTAGTATGCCTGAAGTACTATTACTTTTATGTCAATATTAAACTTTTATCTTGAATCTATCGGATCTGAATATTCATACCACAATTAAGAGGATTACGTTCAAAAACCACGCTAAGTAGCATTCCGCATCAAAAATTTTGTTTTTATCATTTACCTACTCGAGGACGACCAGGAATTAAGCATGGGGACGTCTCCAACGTATCTATAATTTTTGACTGCTTCATGCTATATTATATTCTGTTTTGGACATTATTGGGCTTTATTATACACTTTTATATTACTTTTGGGACTAACCTACTAACCGGAGGCCCAGCCCAGAATTCCTGTTTTTTGCCTATTTTAGAGTTTTGCAGAAAAATAATATCGAACGGAGTCCAAACGGAATGAAACCTTCGGGAACATGATTTTCGGAACTAACATGATCCAGAGGACTTGGACCCTACGTAAAGCAATCAACGAGGAAGGCACGAGGTAGGGGGCGCGCCTACTCCTGCAGGCGCGCCCTCCACCCTCGTGGGCGCCTCGTTGCTCCACCGACGTACTTCTTCCTCCTATATATACCTATGTACCCCAAACTACCAGATACGAAGTCGAAAACCTAATTCCACCACCGCAACTTTCTGTACCTACGAGATCCCATCTTGGGGCCTGTTCCAGAGCTCCGCCGGAGGGGGCATTGGTCATGAAGGGCCTCTACATCATCTCCAAGGCCTCTCCGATGAAGTGTGAGTAGTTTACCTCAAACCTTCGGGACCATAGTTATTAGCTAGATGACTTCTTCTCTCTTTCTGGATCTCAATACAATGTTCTCCTCCTCTCTTGTGGAGATCTATTCGATGTAATCTTCTTTTGCGGTGTGTTTCTCAAGATCCGATGAATTGTGGGTTTATGATCAAGATTATCTATGAACAATATTTGAGTCAAATCTGAATTCTTTTATGTATGATTGGTTATCTTTGCAAGTCTCTTCGAATTATCAGTTTGGTTTGGCCTACTAGATTGATCTTTCTTGCAATGGGAGAAGTGCTTAGCTTTGGGTTCAATCTTGCGGTGTCCTTTCCCAGCGATAGTAGGGGCAGCAAGGCACGTATTGTATTGTTGCCATCGAGGATAAAAAGATGGGGTTTATATCACATTGCATGAGTGTATCCCTCTACATCATGTCATCTTTCTTAATGCATTACTCTGTTCTTCATTAACTTAATACTCTAGATGCATGCTGGATAGCGGTCGATGTGTGGAGTAATAGTAGTAGATGCAGGCAGGAGTTGGTCTACTTGTCTCGGACGTGATGCCTATATACATGATCATACCTACATATTCTCATAACTATGCTCAATTCTATCAATTGCTCGACAGTAATTCGTTCACCCATCGCAAATACTTATGCTATCTTGAGAGAAGCCACCAGTGAAACCTATGCCCCCGGGTCTATTTTCCATCATATTAATCTTCCAATACTTTGCTATTTCTGTTGCCATTTACTTTTCTTTATTTACTTTGCATCTCTATCAGAAAAATACCACAAATTTTATCTGTCATCTCTATAAGATCTCACTTGTAACTGACTGTAAAGGGATTGACAACCCCTTTATCCCGTTGGTTGCGAGGTTCTTGTTTGTTTGTGTAGGTGCAAGGGACTCGTGCCTGGCCTCCTACTGGATTGATACCTTGGTTCTAAAAACTGAGCGAAATACTTACGCTGCATTACTGCATCACCCTTTCCTCTTCAAGGGAAAACCAACGTAGTGCTCAAGAGGTAGCAAGACTGTGCCACATCACTCCTTAGTCTTAGTATGATTTCTGGATCGATCGCCTTCTGAGAGATTGCATTGCGGAATGTGTTGGGGCACGTAGTAATTTCAAAAAATTTCCTATGCACACGCAAGATCATGGTGATGGTATAGCAACGAGAGGGGAGAGTGTTCGTCCACGCACTCGTGAGACCATAAGCGAAGCGTTAGCACAACGCGTTGATGTAGTCGTCGCCTTAACGATCCGACCGATCCAGCACCGAACGTCACGGAGCCTCCGAGTTCAGACACGCTCAGCTCGATGACGATCTCCGGCCTCCGATCTAGCGAGCTCCGGAGATGAGTTCCACAAGACGACGGCGTGTTGATGATGATGATGTTCTACCGCGCAGGCTTTGCCTAAACTCCGCGACGATATGACCGAGGTGGAATATGGTGGAGGGGCACCGCACACGGCTAAGGAACGATCCGTAGATCAACTTGTGTGTCTATGGGGTGCCCCGCCTCAGATATAAAGGAGCAAGGGGGGAGGCCGGCCGGCCCCTTGGGGCGCGCCAAGGAGGAGGAATCCTCCTCCTAGTAGGAGTAGGACTCCTCCTTTCCTACTCCTACTAGGAGGGGGAAGGAAGGGGGAGAGGGGGAAGGAAAGGGGGCGCCGCCTCGTCAGTCCACCCGACCGGGGAGGCGCGGCGCGTCTGGCCGCCCTCTCCCCTTTCCCCTAAGGCCCATAAGGCCCAATACTCTCCCGGGGGGTTCCGGTAACCCCTCCGGCACTCCGGTTTTCTCCGAAATCACCCGGAACACTTCCGGTGTCCGAATATAGTCATCCAATATATCGATCTTTATGTCTCGACCATTTCGGGACTCCTCGTCATGTCCGTGATCAAATCTGGGACTCCGAACAAACTTCGGTACAACAAAACTTATAAACTCATAATAAAACTGTCATCATAACGTTAAGCGTGCGGACCCTACGGGTTCGAGAACTATGTAGACATGACCAGAACCGTTCTTGGTCAATAACCAATAGCGGGACCTGGATGCCCATATTGGTTCCTACATATTCTACGAAGATCTTTATCGGTCAAACCGCATAACAACATACGTTGTTCCCTTTGTCATCGGTATGTTACTTGCCCGAGATCTGATCGTCGGTATCCAATACCTAGTTCAATCTGGTTACCGGCAAGTATCTTTACTCATTCTTTAATGCATCATCCCGTAACCAACTCATTGGTCACATTGCTTGCAAGGCTTATAATGATGTGCATTACCGAGAGGGCCCAGAGATACCTCTCCGACGATCGGAGTGACAAAACCTAATCTCGAAATTCGCCAACTCAACATGTACCTTCGGAGACACCTGTAGTACTCCTTTATAATCACCCAGTGACGTTGTGACATTTGGTAGTACCCAAAGTGTTCCTCCGGTAAATGGGAGTTGCATAATTCTCATAGTTACAGGAACTTGTATAAGTCATGAAGAAAGCAATAACAGTATACTAAACGATCAAGTGCTAGGCTAACGGAATGGGTCATGTCAATCATATCATTCTTCTAATGATGTGATCCCACTAATCAAATGACAACACATGTCTATGGTTAGGAAACATAACCATCTTTGATTAATGAGCTAGTCAAGTAGAGGCATACTAGTGACTATAGTTTTGTCTATGTATTCACACATGTATCATGTTTCCGGTTAATACAATTCTAGCATGAATAATAAACATTTATCATGATATGAGGAAATAAATAATAACTTTATTATTGCCTCTAGGGCATATTTCCTTCAGTCTCCCACTTGCACTAGAGTTAATAATCTAGATTACATAGTAATGATTCTAACACCCATGGAGTCTTGGTGTTGATCATGTTTTGCTCGTGAGAGAGGCTTAGTCAACGGGTCTGCAACATTCAGATCCGTATGTATTTTGCAAATCTCTATGTCTCCCACTTGGAATTGGTCCCGAATGAAATTGAAGCGTCTCTTGATGTGCTTGGTCCTCTTGTGAAATCTGGATTCCTTTGCCAAGGCAATTGCACCATATTGTCACGTAAGATCTTCATTGGTCCCGATGCACTAGGTATGACACCTAGATCGAAATGAACTCCTTCATCCGCACTCCTTCATTTGCTGCTTCAAGCAGCTATGTACTCCGCTTCACATGTAGATCCCACCACGATGCTTTGTTTAGAACTGCACCAACTTACAGCTCCACCGCTTAATATAAACACGTATCCGGTTTGCGATTTAGAATCGTCCGGATCGGTGTCAAAGCTTGCATCGACGTAACCATTTACGACTAGCTCTTTGTCACCTCCATATACGAGAAACATATCCTTAGTCCTTTTCGGTATTTCAGATGTTCTTGACCGCTGTCCAATGATCCACTCTCGATTACTTTGGTACCTTCCCGCCAAGCTTATTGCTAAGCATATGTCGGTCCGGTACACAAGATTGCATACATGATAGAGCCTATGGTGAAGCATAGGAACATCTTTCATTTTCTCTCTATCTTCTGCATGTGGTCGGGCATTGAGTTTGACTCAACTTTACACCTTGTAGCACGTGCAAGAAACCTTTCTTTGCTCGATCCATTTTGAACTTTTTCAAAATTTTGTCAAGGTATGTGCTTTGTGAAAGTCCTATTAAGCGCCTTGATCTATCTCTATAGATCTTATTGCCCAATATGTAAGCAGCTTCACCGAGGTCTTTCATTGAAAAACTTTTATTCAAGTATCCCTTTATGCTATCCAGAATTCTATATCATTTCCAATTAATAATATGTCATCTACATATAAAATCGAAAATGCTCTGAGCTCCCACTCACTTTCTTGTAAATATAGGCTTCTCCAAAAGTCTCAGATAAAACCATATGCTTTGATCACACTATCAAAACGTTTATTCCAACTCCGAGATGCTTGCACCAGTCCATAAATGGATCATTGGAGCTTGCACACTTTGTTAGAACCTTTTGGATCAACAAAACCTTCGGCTGCATCATATACAACTCTTCTTCTAGAAATCCATTCAAGAATGCAGTTTTGACATCCATTTGCCAAATTTCATAATCATGAAATGCAGAATAGCTAACATGATTCGGATAGACTTAAGCATCGCTACGGTGAGAAAGTCTCATCGTAGTCAACCCCTTGAACTTGTCAAAACCTTTCGCAACAAGTCGAGCTTTATAGACGATTACATTACCATCGCGTCGGTCTTCTTCTTAAAGATCCATTTATTCTCAATGGCTTGCCGATCATCGGGCAAGTCAACCAAAGTCCATACTTTGTTTTCATACATGGATCCCATCTCGATTTCATGGCCTCTATCCATTTTGCGGAATCTGGGCTCATCATCGCTTCCTCATAGTTCGTAGGTTCATCATGGTCAAGTAACATGACTTCCGAATAGGATTACCGTACCACTCAGTGCGGTTCTTACTCTAGTAGACCCACGAGGTTCAAGAGAAACTTGATCTCAAGTTTCATGATCAATATTATTAGCTTCCTCACCGATTGGTGTAGTTGTCACAGAACTGGTTCTTGTGATGAACTACTTTCCAATAAGGGAGTAGATACTGATTATCTCATCAAGTTCTACTTTCCTCCCACTCACTTCTTTCAAGAGAAACTCCTTCTCTAGAAAGGATCCGATTTTAGCAACGAAAATCTTGCCCTCAGATCTGTGATAGAAGGTGTACCCAATAGTCTCCTTTGGGTATCCTATGAAGACACATTTTTCCGATTTGGGTTCGAGCTTATCCGGTTGAAGTTTCTTCACATAAGCATCGCAGCCCCAAACTTTAAGAAACGACAACTTTGGTTTCTTGCCAAACCACAGTTCATAAGGCGTCGTCTCAACGGATTTTGATGGTGCCCTATTTAACGTGAATGCGGCCGTCTCTAAAGCATAACCCCAAAATGATAGCGGTAAATCGGTAAGAGACATCATAGATCGTACCATATGAAGTAAAGTACGATTATGACGCTCGGACACACCATTTCGCTTGTGGTGTTCGGTGGCGTGAGTTGCTAAACTATTCCGCATTGTTTCAAGTGTAGACCAAACTCAGAACTCAAATATTCTCCTCCACGATCGGATCGTAGAAACTTTATTTTCTTGTTACGATGATTTTCCACTTCACTCTGAAATTCTTTGAACTTTTCAAATGTTTCGACTTGTGTTTCATTAAGTAGATATATCCATATCTGCTCAAATCATCTGTGAAGGTGAGAAAATAATGATACCCGCCATGAGCCTCAACATTCATTGGACCACATACATCAAGATGTATGATTTCCAATAAATCAGTTGCTCGCTCCATAGTTCCGAGAACGGCGTTTTAGTCATCTTGCCCATAAGGCACGGTTCGCAAGTACCAAGTGATTCATAATCAAGTGATTCCAAAAGCCCATCAAGATGGAGTTTCTTCATGCGCTTTACATCGATATGACCTAAATGGCAAGTACCACAAATAAGTTGCACTATCGTTATCAACTCTGCATCTTTTGGTTTCAACACTATGAACATGTGTATCACTACTATCGAGATTCAACAAGAATAGACCACTCTTCAAGGGTGCATGACCATAAAAGATATTACTCATATAAATAGAACAACCATTATTCTCTCGATTTAAATGAATAACCGTCTCGCATCAAACAAGATCCAGATATAATGTTCATGCTCAACGCCGCACCAAATAACAATTATTTAGGTCTAAAACTAATCCCGATGGTAGATGTAGAGGTAGCGTGCAACCGCGATCACATCGACTTTGGAACCATTTCCCACGCGATCGTCACCTCGCCCTTAGCTAATCTTCGCTAATCCGTAGTCCTGCTTCAAGTTGCAAATATTAGCAATGTAACCAAGATCAAATACCAGTGCTATCATGAGCATTAGTAAGGTACACATCACTAACATGTATATCCCATATACCTTTGTTCACTTTGCCATCCTTCTTATCCGCCAAATACTTGGGGCAGTTCCGCTTCGGTGTCGATCCGCTTGCGGTAGAAGCACTTGAGTTTCGTGCTTAGGTCCGGACTTGGGTTTCTTCTCTTGAGCAGCAACTTGCTTGCCGCTCTTTTGAAGTTCCTTCTTCTTCCTTTCCCTTCTTCTTGAAACTGGTGGTTTTGTTAACCATCAACAATTGATGCTCCTTCTTGATTTCTACCTCCAGCTTTCAAGATTGCGAAGAGCTCGAATAGTCTTGTTCATCCCTTGCATATTATAGTTCGTCACGAAGCTCTTGTAGCTTGGTGGCGTGATTGGAGAATCATCAATGACACTATCATCGTGAAGATTAACTCCCAGTTGAATCAAGTGATTATTATACCCGACATTTTGAGTATGTGTTCACCGATGTAACTATTCTCCTCCATCTTGCGCTTATAGAACTTATTGGAGACTTCATATCTCTCAATCCGGGCATTTGCTTGAAATATTAACTTCAACTCCTGGAACATCTCATATGCTCCATGACGCTCAAAACGCCGTTGAAGAACCGGTTCTAAGCCGTAAAGCATGGCACATCGAACTATCGAGTAGTCATCGCCTTTGCTCGCCAGACGTTCTTAACGCCGTCGGTTGCATCAAGAAGAAGTTCGCACCCAGCGGTGCTTCCAAGACGTAACTTTTACGTGCAGCAATGAGGATAATCCTCGAATTACGGACCCGATCCGTGTAATTGCTACCATCATCTTTCAACTTTGCTTTCTCAAGGAACGCATTAAAATTCAACGGAACAACAGACGAGCCATCTATCTACAAACAAGCATAGACAAGCAAAATACTATCAGTACTAAGTTCATGATAAATTTAAGTTCAATTAATCATATTACTTAAGAACTCCCACTTAGATGACGCTCTCTAGTCATCTAAGTGATCACGTGATCCAAATCAACTAAACCATGTCCGATCATCACGTGAGATGGAGTAGTTTCAATGGTGAACATCACTATGTTGATCATATCTACTATATGATTCATGCTCGACCTTTCGGTCAACGTGTTCCGAGGCCATATCTGTATATGCTAGGCTCGTCAAGTATAACCTGAGTATTCCGCGTGTGCAACTGTTTTGCACCCGTTGTATTTGAACGTAGAGCCTTTCACACCCGATCATCACGTGGTGTCTCAGCACGAAGAACTTTCGCAACGGTGCATACTCAGGGAGAACACTTCTTGATAATTAGTGAGAGACCATCTTAAAATGCTACCGTCAATCAAAGCAAGATAAGATGCATAAAGGATAAACATCGCATGCAATCAATATAAGTGATATGATATGGCCATCACCATCTTGTGCTTGTGATCTCCATCTTCGCAACCGCCATGATCACCATCGCCACCGGCGCGACATCTTGATCTCCATCGTAGCATCGTTGTCGTTCGCCATCTATTGCTTCTCGACTATCGCTACCGCTTAGTGATAAAGTAAAGCAATTACAGTATGCGTTGCATTTCATACAATAAAGCGACAACCATATGGCTCCTGCCAGTTGCCGATAACTTCGGTTACAAAACATGATCATCTCATACAATAAAATATAGCATCACGTCTTGACCATATCACATCACAACATGCCCTGCAAAAACAAGTTAGACATCCTCTACTTTGTTGTTGCAAATTTTACGTGGCTGCTACGGGCTTAGCAAGAACCGTTCTTACCTACGCATCAAAAACCACAACGATAGTTCGTCAAGTTGGTGCTGTTTTAACCTTCGCAAGGACCGGGCGTAGCCACACTCGATCCAGCTAAAGTGAGAGAGACAGACACCCGCCAGCCACCTTTAAGCACGAGTGCTCGTAACGGTGAAACGAGTCTCGCGTAAGCGTCTGGCGTAATGTCGGTCCGGGCCGCTTCATCTCACAATACCGCCGAACCAAAGTATGACATGCTGGTAAGCAATATGACTTGTATCGCCCACAACTCACTTGTGTTCTACTCGTGCATATAACATCAACGCATAAAACCTAGGCTCGGATGCCACTGTTGGGGAACGTAGTAATTTCAAAATTTTTCCTACGCACACGCAAGATCATGGTGAAGGTATAGCAACGAGAGGGGAGAGTGTTCGTCCACGTACCCTCGTAGACCGTAAGCGGAAGCGTTAGCACAACGTGGTTGATGTAGTCGTACGTCTTCACGATCCGACCGATCCAAGCACCGAACGTACAGAGCCTCCGAATTCAGCACACGTTCAGCTCGATGATGATCTCCGACCTCCGATCCAGCAGAGCTCCGGAGATGATTTCAGTAAGCACGACGGCGTGGTGACGATGATGATGTTCTACCGGCGCAGGGCTTCACCTAAACTCCACGATGATATGACCAAGGTGGAATATGGTGGAGGGGGGCACCGCACACGACTAAGAAACGATCCGTAGATCAACTTGTGTGTCTATGGGGTGCCCCCTGCCCCCGTATATAAAGGAGCAAGGGGGGAGGCCGGCCGGCCCCTTGGGGCGCGCCAAGGAGGAGGAATCCTCCTCCTAGTAGGAGTAGGACTCCTCTTTTCCTACTCCTACTAGGAGGGGGAAGGAAGGGGGAGAAGGGGAAGGAAAGGGGGGGCGCCGCCCCCCTCCTAGTGCAATTCGGACCAGCGGGGGGAGGGGGCGCGCGGCCCATGCTGGCCGTCCCTCTCTCCTTTCCCCTAAGGCCCATAAGGCCCAATACTCTCCCGGGGGGTTCCGATAACCCCTCCGGCACTCCGGTTTTCTCCGAAATCACCCGGAACACTTCCGGTGTCCGAATATAGTCGTCCAATATATCAATCTTTATGTCTCGACCATTTCGAGACTCCTCGTCATGTCCGTGATCACATCTGGGACTCCGAACAAACTTCGGTACATCAAAACTTATAAACTCATAATAAAACTGTCATCGTGACGTTAAGCGTGCGGACCCTACGGGTTCGAGAACTACGTAGACATGACCTAGAACCATTCTCGGTCAATAACCAATAGCGGGACCTGGATGCCCATATTGGTTCCTACATATTCTACGAAGATCTTTATCGGTCAAACCGCATAACAACATACGTTGTTCCCTTTGTCATCGGTATGTTACTTGCCCGAGATCTGATCGTCGGTATCCAATACCTAGTTCAATCTCGTTACCGGAAAGTCTCTTTACTCGTTCTGTAATGCATCATCCTGTAACCAACTCATTGGTCACATTGCTTGCAAGGCTTATAATGATGTGCATTACCGAGAGGGCCCAGAGATACCTCTCCGACGATCGGAGTGACAAAACCTAATCTCGAAATACGCCAACTCAACATGTACCTTCGGAGACACCTGTAGTACTCCTTTATAATCAACCAGTTACGTTGTGAAATTTGGTAGTACCCAAAGTGTTCCTTCGGTAAATGCGAGTTGCGTAATTCTCATAGTCACAGGAACATGTATAAGTCATGAAGAAAGCAATAGCAGTATACTAAACGATCAAGTGCTAGGCTAACGGAATGGGTCATGTCAATCACATCATTCTTCTAATGATGTGATCCCACTAATCAAATGACAACACATGTCTATGGTTAGGAAACATAACCATCTTTGATTAATGAGCTAGTCAAGTAGAGGCATACTAGTGACTATAGTTTTGTCTATGTATTCACACATGTATCATGTTTCCGGTTAATACAATTCTAGCTTGAATAATAAACATTTATCATGATATGAGGAAATAAATAATAACTTTATTATTGCCTCTAGGGCATATTTCCTTCAGAATGCACATAGCTTCACAATGGCTAATCAGACGTTTTCCGGTAGAAGCCCCCTCAATGCAACTGGAAGAAGTTGCGTCATAATCACGTGGTAGTCATGAGACTTTAGGTTCTGGAACTTTTTCTCTAGCATATTTATTATTCCCTTTATATTCGATGAGAAGCCAGACGGGACCTTCATACTAAGCAGGCATTCAAAGAAGATTTCCTTCTCTTCTTTGGTAAGAGCGTAGCTGGCAGGACCTTCATACGGCTTTGGAGGCATGCCGTCTTTTTCATGCAAACGTTGCAGGTCCTCCTGTGCCTTCGGTGTATCTTTTGTCTTCCCATACATGCCCAAGAAGCCTAGCAGCTTCACGCAAAGGTTCTTCGTCACATGCATCATGTCGATTGAATATCGGACCTCTAGCTCTTTCCAGTAGGGTAGGTCCCAAAATATAGATTTCTTCTTCCACATGGGTGCGTGTCCCTCAGTGTCATTCGGAACAAATAGTCCGTCGGGACCCTTTCCGAAGATTACGTGTAAATCATTGACCATAGCAAGTACGTGATCACCGGTACGCATGGCGGGCTTCTTCCGGTGATCTGCCTCGCCTTTGAAATGCGTGCCTTTGTTTCGACATTGATGGTTGGTCGGAAGAAATCGACGATGGCCCAGGTACACATTCTTCCTGCATTTGTCCAGGTATATACTTTTGGTGTCAGCTAAACAGTGTGTGCATGCGTGGTATCCCTTGTTTGTCTATCCTAAAAGGTTACAGAGAGCGGGCCAATCGTTGATGGTTACAAACAACAATGCGTGCAGGTTAGATTCCTCCTATTTGTGCTCGTCCCTCACACGTACACCGTTTCTATTCCACAGCTGTAAAAGTTCTTCAACTAATGGCCTTAGGTACACATCAATGTCATTGCCGGGTTGCTTAGGGCTTGGATGAGAACTAGCATCATAATGAACTTTCGCTTCATGCACATCCAAGGAGGAAGGTTATACATACATAGAGTCACGGGTCAGGTGATGTGATTGCTGCTCTGCTCCCCGAAAGGATTAATGCCATCCGCGCTTAAACCAAACCATACGTTCCTTGGGTCACCTGCAAACTCAGCCCAGTACTTTCTCTCAATTTTTCTCCACTGCGACCCGTTAGCGGGTACTCTCAACTTCCCGTCTTTCTTACGGTCCTCTCTGTGCCATCGCATCAACTTGGCACGCTCTTCGTTTCTGAACAGACGTTTCAACCGTGGTATTATAGGAGCCTACCACATCACCTTCGCAGGAACCCTCTTCCTGGGGGGCTCGCTGTCCACATCACCAGGGTCACCTCGTTTGATCTTATACCGCAATGCACTGGATACCGGGCATGCGTTCAAATCCTCATATGCACTGCGGAAGAGGATGCAGTCATTAGGGCATGCATGTATCTTATGCACCTCCAATCCTAGAGGGCATACGACCTTCTTTGCTGCGTACATACTATCGGGCAATTCGTTATCGTTTGGAAGCTTCTTCTTCAATATTTTCTGTAGATTCTCAAATCCTTTGTCAGACATAGCATTCTCTGCCTTCCAGTGCAACAATTTCATATGGTACCGAGCTTTGTGTTTCCATCTTCGTAATTGGGCTACAACCCTGTTTTGTGATCCTGTAACATGCGATCGAACTTTAGCTTCTCCTTTTGACTTTCGCACTGTGTCCTTGCATCAACAATGACCCGACGGAGATCATCATCATCGGGCACATCGTCTGGTTCCTCTTGATCTTCAGCAACTTCCCCCGTTGCAGCATCGCCATATTCAGGGGGCACATAGTTGTCATCGTCCTCTTCTTCTTTGCTGTCTTCCATCATAACCCCTATTTCTCCGTGCTTCGTCCAAACATTATAGTGTGGCATGAAACCCTTATAAAGCAGGTGGGTGTGAAGGATTTTCCGGTCAAAGTAAGACTTCGTATTCCCACAATTAGGGCATGGACAACACATAAAACCATTCTACTTGTTTGCCTCAGCCACTTCGAGAAAATTATGCAGGCCCTTAATGTACTCGGAGGTGTGTCTGTCACCGTACATACATTACCGGTTCATCTGCGTTCTGGGGGGACGTGATGGACCGCTAAACCTAGACAAGTGTCGGGGAAAATGGAGCTTGGAGGTCGAGCTTCAAGAGGAGAAAGCTTAACTAGTGTGGCTCGGGCATTTCATCGAACACCTCATGTGCATAGGAGGTCAGTTAGAGCACCACAAAGCTCTCCCCTCGCCGGCCAGAAAAAACAGAGCAGTGTGGAGTGCTCTGCTCGCGGGAGAGGGGTATATATAGCCACCACATTGGTCCCGGTTCGTGGCTGGAACCAGGACTAAGGGCCGCCTTCTGTCCCGGTTCTAGGCACGAACTGGGACCAATGGCCGTGGGCCAGGAGCGAGGCCCATTGGTCCCGGTTCGTGCGTAGAACCGAGACAAATGGGTCCACATAAACCGGGACAAATGCCTCCCGAGGCCCGGCCGGCCCCCTGTGCGCATGAACCGGGACGTATGCCCCCCATGGGTCCCGGTTCTTGACTGAACCGAGACTAATGGGCTTGACAGGCTCCAACCAAAGCCCCGTTTTCTACTAGTGGACTCCCTCTCATGCCAAAACATGTTGAACCGTCTGGATGTAAGCCACCATGTATCAGTTATGGAGTTATATTAATCCATCATTGATCCTTTAGTTGTAAATTTACATGCCATGGGACCAACATTGATTTCCAATTCTTAGTTGCACATTCAATGTTTTGCATCAGAAGGCTTTATGAGAGGAAGATCATACAATATACGAATAGATGATCAAGTCTTGCTTCATTTCTCACCAAAGAACTCTGACTCAACTTATTACTTGAGGTAATAGCACCCCAGATCCACAAACTTGCACCGAATGTGATGTTTTAGTCCAAAACTTGCAAAATGTGATTGATGACTCCCACAACTTGACACCCTATGTGATGTTTTGGTCCACCTCCAATCACAGTGCGACAAGTGGCACTCCTGGGCGGACCGGTCAGCGCCTGGCAGTTTTGCACAAACCCCCCTACCATTCCATTCAATCAACCCGCTGTCTCTCTCGTCCTCTTTTGGTTGCGTCGGTTGCCCTCGAAATTATCTCGTCGCTGGATCGATGTAGGTTAGGGTAGGGTACACAACACATCATGGCGGCGCCTGCGGCCAATGCGGTGCCTACAACTACGACCGACGGCTGATTCGACAACGCGTGGAACGCCGACGACCCCGCGGCCTTGAAGGCCGCCGTCCATATTATGAGACCTACAAGGGGCAGCTGTATGACGAGGCGCAGCGCCTCCAGCCCTTCATCGCCTCCGGCTCCGATGCCGAGCTCGGCGTGGCGCTCCGCGTGATCTCCCTCATGCTGGCCGACGCTGCCGCAGCCGTCACCAAGCCGACGCCGCCCTCCGACTCCGGGCAAGGTAGTGAGGATTTAGAGGACGGAGTTTCAGGGAAATTTTGACATCATTATAGTCCCAATCCCCTCCCTACTTGGTGTCGTTGATGGGTAGGTACCTATTATCTGTGGGAATTTCATAGAGATGTTTCCCCTGCTTGGTTAGCAAGTTCGATGGATGACAAAGCAAGTTGTGGTCAATAATCAATATGTTCTCTGTTTCATCCTGATTCACACCCCTTCTCTTTTAATAAAAAACACAGAATGCGCAACCAATTGTCTTTTTTTAAAAACATCCATCCAATTGTCTTTAGTTAGTTATACAAAATTTCTTATATCCCCTCCTTTGTTTTGGATTGGTATTATATTGTGTTGTTGGTAAGGTAATGAGGATTTAGATGATGCTGTTGCAGAGAAATTGGACATGGGTGGGTCATTATAGTCGCAACCCCTATTCTGTGTGGACTGGGTATTATTTGTGGGATCATTCAGTATCACTCTCTGATTTTAGTTCCAAAGTGATCATTTATTATATCTGCTGTGCACATGTGTTAAGTTACCAATCTCTAGTGTTATGCTTCTTAATTTTTTTCCTTTCAGAAAAATATAAGGAGTCTTCATTAATCAGATACATATATCGCAACCTTCCTTTATACATGATCCACTGTAGTATACTGACCAATAATACACATGCCTCTGTTTTTTTCAGCTAGCAGTTAATCAACACACAAATGAAGCTCAATTTCATCGAAGGTCATGTTCAGCTAGCAGAAACTGTGTTTGGCACACATCGGAGGTCATGTACTGCATATGTTCAAATTACATAACAAGCAAGGAGTATGATCCAGTTGGATGATCCGATGACAGTTTCAATTTCAGTAACTGAAACTGAAATTGGATGATCTGCACCACCACAATGTTGGATCCAAGAGGCCGGTCGTGCGCCAGCAGCTCAGGCGTTAATGCTCGCCGTGGACGCGGCACTCTCCGCGGTAGCGGCAGCGTGGCAATCGGGCGGGCGTGGCGTCTCGGCGAGCTCGTAGTGAGATGGTAGTGCTGCTAGTGGCAAGACAGATTGCTGCTTTCACAGGAAGATCTTGTTTGTTCTGTGTTGGGTTGTTTGGCGATGCATTGTTCAGATGCAGTCTTCCTAACGTTATCAATGTAGACTGTGCTGTCATTATTTGGGAGAAACTTGTATCCTCTATTCAGGCATAGCCTGTTGGTCTTATCATAAGTTCTGGGTTCTGGATTACCGGAATTCTCTACCTGAGCCATATGAACTAGAGGACTTTTGTTGAGTTTCTGATGCTTTGCTTCGCATTATGCAACATGGCATGTGTCTCAAAAGTTAGTGTACCAACAGAATAAAATGTCTTCAAAAGATCGTCATTCTCACAAATTATTTGCATGTGTCGATAGGTGTTTTCGGCATTTGACATGAATGACAAGAGAATGATAAATTATATAGAACGATGGATATTACAAAGGAAAGCTTTCATAGCTTAGTTGGTTAGAGAACCTATTTAGTAAGTGTGAGGTCATCAGTTCAACTCTAAATGAAAGCAATTTATTTTGTTTTATAATTATGCTGTTTTGTTCTTTGGTGTAGTGCAGTTTAAGCTGTAAATGACAGGGGGATTTGTGCAAAACTGCCAGCCGCTGACCGGTCTGCCCAAGAGTGCCACTTGTCATGCTGTGATTGGATGTGGACCAAAACATCACATAGGGTGTCAAGTTGTGGGAGTCCTCAGTAACATTTTGCAAGTTTTGGACTAAAACATCACATTCTGTGCAAGTTTGTGTATCTGGGGTGCTATTACCTCTTATTACTTTGGTGATATGGTATTCTAATTACCCTTATTGCTTGTTTACTGGCTTACTGCTTTGTTGTTGGTAGATTGATTATCTTAGTTTGCCGATTGCAGATTGGTGGAGCACTCACTTTTTTTCATGGAACTGGAACACGGAGATGTCTAGAAGTAAAAGACCGAGTTTCATAAAATATTATGTATTGAATTGTGATTTAATCCTTGTGTAATACACCCTTCACGAAGGGTCTCGCCGACAATAACCTAGGTATCATTTTTGCAGCTTGTGTTGTGAAAAATTGTACTCTGTGCAGTTAATGTTTACTTGTTTAGCATTAAAGTCTAATTCAACAGAACATTTTAAAAGTAATCCTTGTTGTACATGTTCCATTCTATGATTTACAGACTGAACTTTGCCTCTAGTCCAAATGATGAGTAATTTAAGATATATATATCTCAAGTGTTAATGCCACATCACCTATGCTTTGGTCTCAAGTCTTCACTAGTTCATGAAACTAGCACAAGGTTATGTTTGATGGTTTAGCTACAGGAGTATCTCCATGATCAGATGCCATTTGTGCATGTAGTTTGATTAGGGCGTAAACTTGATTTTGTTTGTTGGGATTACTTTAGATGCATGCCATTCCAAAGTACCCAATCCTGATAAATGGTACAATGAAGTAACACCTTCAATAAATGCCACTGCAAAATCACCGTATTCACAAACCTGCCAGTAGACTTTGTTTTCACATGTATTGAATGCAAATGTCCCCGCCTTCTACTCCCTCGCCTATTTGAATATCGACTTCTATTTTGTAAAACACTAAGGCCTGTGTTATTTTGTGATCCAACGTTGACTCTCTAATCAGGTACACAACGAATATCATGAAGTTGTTGCAGATCTTCACCAGACAAGTTTTCTCTTTTCAATTCCTATTGATGGACCAATGTCATTTGCTACCTCAAAGGTTTCTGTATAGTCGTCCCTTATATTTGAGTTCTTGACAACTCCAGAAGGAATGGACTCATCGAGGTATGGGACGTGATGATCTTATGGAATCGATTTTTGTTTACTATTACTCTTTCCATGTGCATGTGTTTATCGCAAGTTAGTCAAAAACTCAAAATGATATACCCCCTTTATGGAATTATATAAGCTGCATTTGGCTATTCAATCTCCAACGAGCGATTTTGATTGTGATTTTTTACTTATAATAATGCCAAAATAGTAAACAAATATATAGCATAAAGATTCACTACAAAAAAGACACATCCGTGACATTTTGGGCCGAACGAATTTTTTTTCTGTCATACTTATGACACTTCTATGACGATAATTGTGACAAAACCCGGTATCATCATAGATGTGGTAGGGTCCTACTTCTATGACAAAAATCATGATGAAAAATGGGCTTTTCATCCTGGCGGGCCGGAGACGCAATCGCATGACATTCTTTGGGCCGTCCATGACGGAAAAACCGTGGTAGAAGCGAGGGCGAGGAAAATATCGGGAGTTCCTTCACGATGGGTGGTCGGGGCGAGCGATCGCGTTTCTCTTGTCGTCTGTGCTGCGTGTGTGCGACGCATTGCGCTCGCCCGAACGAAGCGAGGCGTTGGGCTCTAATCGAACCCAAGCGATTGCCTTTGCGAACTCGGCGTTCTCGAACCCGAGCGATCGATCGATCCTTGCTATTAATCAACCCGAGTGATTCCTTTATTCTCGCCGCTAATCTGAAGCCGATTGATGCTGCCTCTGGATGAGCAAAGATGGCGTTGTTGGGGGGTTTGGATGAACAGTTCCCGGTGGGGGGTTGGATGAACAGGAACCCGTGGTAGCAGAGGCCATTGCCACTGGATGAACATGACCCCGATCGATCGAGCCGGTGGATGAACAGGACCCCGTGGAGGGCTAGATGAACATGACCCCATGGAGGGCTGGTTGAACAGTAGCCGGTGGAGGGCTGGATGAACAGTAGCCCATGGCGGGGTGGTTGAACAGGACCCCGTGGAGAGGGCTGGTTGAACAGTAGCCGGTGGAGGAGCGCGCGGTGGAGGCTGGATGAACATGAGCCCGTGGATGAACAGTCACAGGTGGAAGCTGGAGGAGGTCCACAGTGGATGAACAGTATCCCATGGAGGCAGTCGATGGTGGATGAACAGTAGCCCATGGGGGTTGTCAACGGTGGAGATGAATAGTATTCCGTGGAGTCCCGTTTTGCGGTACGCCACACCCCTCCCGATGAATAGGACCCCTGTTTCGCTCGTAGCGCTCCAACACAAGTCCGTTTCTTCCGTTTTGTGGTATGCCACACCCCTCTCGATCAACAGGACCCCGTTTCCACCATATGAGGTCCGTTTCCTCTGTTTTGCGGTACGCCGGACCCCTCCCGATGAACAGGATCCCGTTTCAACCGTGGACGGTCGAACACAAGGCCGTTTCCTCCGCTCTACGGTACGCCAGGCCTCGTTTCCATCGGTTGTTCCATCGAAGCCGGTTGGCTCCCGATGAACACAACGACGCATTCCGTTTCGACCGAGCCAGTTGCCTCCCCATGAACACGACGACAACACAGCTTCTCCGTTCCGACCCAGCCATGTGCATGAGCCCTGGCCGTACATATACGCGAGTAGGCGTTTGAGACCCCGCCCGTATGTACGTACATGGCCGTATTTTCTTTCTTGCACCCTGGCCGCTGTACGTACATGTACATGCTATGTGCGCGCATGTACTACGACACGTGCGCGCCTCTACATCGACCAGTATGTATGTACACGTTCGCGACCAGAATGACAACGCTACGTACGCTTCGACCAGGTGGGTCCCGACTGTCAGTCACTTCCTTGTGTGTGAAGATGTAGCTGGTGGGTTCCAGCACTCAGGGGGAAACGTTTTTTTTCGTGAAATCCGGTGGCCCATCCGGTGGGTCCCTGCTGTCAGGTGGAGGAATCATTATTTTCCACGTAATAAGGAGGCACTTCCTTGCTGCGGCCGTGCTCCACGTACAGTACTCTTCCGATGGAAGTCGTTCCTTGACCACGTTGACCATGCTGCGCCAAGAGCACCAGAGCGGTGGACGACGGTGAGGCCTAGGAAGGGGACGACATAGAGTCGGGGAAGAGGTGGTAGTGATTGCCCACGCGGAGAGGAGTACGAGGGTTCACTAGTTCGGCTGCGGTGTGACGCTGCCGTCGCCACAGAATAACAGGGGGTGTGGGTGAGTAGAGGGATGACTAGGCTAGCGGTGGGAGTAGTAGGGGGCGGTGAGGCCTCCGCGGCATCACAGCTAGCCATGGGAGGCAGGAGGAGGCGGCACGACCGACGCTGCTTTGGGCGGCTGGAGCAAGAAGAGCAGAGGTTGAAGAAGCACTACAGCCGTTGGATGGACATCGTACGATCACTGGTGATAGAATGGTTCATATTGACTAAGTTGACAAATCCCTCCGTCCGCGTCAACTTAGTAGGCCCACAAGTCAGCCTCCCACTATGGTGGGTCCTAGCTAGCAGGGGGAGTATTCATTTTTTTGTGCGTAATAAGGAGGGACTTCCTTGCGTGCGAAGATATAGCTGGTGGGTCCGAGCTGTTAGCGGGAGTATTCATTCTTTTTGGCGTAATAAGGAGGTACTTGCTTGCATGCGGCCATGGACCATGTGGGTCCCAACTGTCAGCCTCTCCATGTATGTCCCTCTTCCAATGTTGTCGTTTGTTGACAACGTTGACCACGCCATACCGAGAACAACAACGCGATGGACGACGACGAGACCCAGGAAGGGAATGACCCGGAGGCGGTGAAGCCACAACAATGGAGGGATGTGGGTGAGGAGAGGGATGGCCTGGCCAGCGTTGGGAGTAGTAGGGGGCGGTGAGGCCTGCGTGGCAGCACAGCCGGCCACGGGAGGCGGGAGCAGGCGGTCCCACCGGCGTTGGATTTGGCGTTTGGACCAAGAAGATTAGAGATTGAAGAAACACGACGGCCGTTGGATTGACATCCAACGGTTATGTCTGCTAGAATCGTTTGTTGTCGTATATAATAAGTAATCTTGCATACGCTTCAACTTAATAGGCCCACAAGTCAGACCATTCCCTATTTTTTAATAATTTATATATAGCTCATTGCAACTTCATATGCAATTTATTGTAGTCCATTTTTCTTGTTGGCCAGGGCCAGGGTTAAAAATTTAAATGAAATTTCACATATTTCTGTGGGTTCCAAACTATTTTTAATATTGAAATGTCGATCCAGATTTAAAGTACTTTGAAGATATATTTAAATTAGGTTAAAGACCAGTGAAATTGGAATCTGAAAATGTGAAAAAATCCAGAAATTATAAGGTAATTGCCAATTTGTCATCTGTTTTTATATTTACAGCCCATTTCATATTACTTTCAAGATTTGCAGGCGTCTTGAAAGAGTTGCAGCCCATCAGGGCGTAGAAAAATAAGTAGGCCTGGATTGGGTATTCTTCAGAAAAAATAAATTGTGCTCATTTTCACAAAAAAATAGCTGGGCTAGTCATGTGGTGAACATAAAATATAAGCCTAGGCTAGATGGGCCACAACCCAGTTGAAACCCTGCTCCGTCTCAACAATAACAAAAAATATCGCTTTCGGCAGAATCGTCCCTGTCGGCCGATCTTGTCTTTGTTCTCTTGTCTATTGACTATATATGCTGACAATGTCGTGGGTCCCAAATGTCAGGAAACCACTAGCAGGATGCATTTTCTTTTTCCATACGCTGACAATGGAGTATATATATATATAACAAAAAATGAGGAACTTCCTTGCGTCCGGCCATGGACATGGTGGGCCCCTACTATCATCCTCTCCACGTATAGTCCTCTATCGATTCCTCTTATTTGTTGACCATGTTGACAACACGAGAGGGCGGCGCCGCGGCGATCCCAACAAGGCGCGCGGAGGACGACGGCGAGGCCTCGGAGGTCGCCATTAATGATTTAGGAGACGGTGGGGCGGTGATGCGTGCGCTGAGGCGCAGCCAGCAGTGGGAGGCGGAAGCAGGCGACCCCGCCGGCGCTGGTTTGGTTTTGGCGGCTGGAGGAAGACAGGACTGAAGAAACACTACAAACTGTAAAAGTAGCAGGAGTACTTAACAACCTTAACTGAAACCATCAGGGGCACTTAACAACCATAGCTGAAAGCAGTATGAGTACTTATACAGGTTCAACCGTACAAAGCACGCCTCGAATAGTGCTACTTTGCCTACAGTTAACCAAAGGTTGAGGCCACCAAGCCCCAGGACAAGGCCCAGGCGCCACGCCGCGTATCCACAACCTTCTGAAAGCGGCTTCTTCTCACAATGTGGTCAATAAACAGGATATTTGCTTTAGAGCCATGGAAAAGCAGGAACATAATCTTCTGTCCTATTCTCCAAGATGGATCAACCTTCATTATTTGAGACCACCCATGAATAAGTATCTTTTCACCTCCAAGGGGAATGGAGTAGGTCGACATAAACATCATGTTGTGACCAAGCGCAAGTCTGATCCGACCATGGTCAGGCATCTGTATAGGAACAATAGAACTGGGCAGTTCCTGTTTCAAGAAGATCACAGCTGTAAAATTGTGCATAAGCAAGAGTTTATGAACAACATATATAACAGAAACAGCTTGTACCATAAGTTTCTCAATACAGTTGGAACTGTTCAACGAGTGCGGCAGTGGCACACATATCCCACGTGGCCTTCCACCATTGAAACGCCCCATAAAGACCTCAAGACTATCAATAAAGTGTAGGAACTTATGGATGTCGTCCAAGTCAACTTCAGTGCCATGAGTAACAACCGAGTTCTTATAGAATGACAAACCAGTAGCCTTCTTAACTCTGAAAAAACCTACACGTGCCAACAATTATAAGAAAATTTAGTTAGAAGTAGCATCTTCGTGACAGATTCGTTGCTACTTCTAATGTTAAATTGTGAATAGTTAGAAAGAATAGGTGGATTAAGAAGTAATCGAGGCAAGAAGCAAGAAACAGATACAAAAAAACATGGATGAACAATTGGAACGACATCGGGGTGGAAGATCGCAGTGAAGATGAGACCAGATTCTGCTATTTCCATCAACATTCGTGCGCCAACTTTCAATCCGTAACACTTGAGGAAGTTTATCCAAGTTCGGCCATCAAAAAACAGCGATCTTCTTGGTTCATGAACCCAACTCAAAACTTATATCCATGGCTTGTCTTCACTGTGACCATTAAATTGGTGTATTCAGTTATGGCAAGGTCGAGCATCTTGAGTACATGTGTTCTGGCAGAGCAAGGAATGCACTGCAGGAAAAATAATATGAGAACACAATGTATTCCCTTATCCAAATCTAGAAATAATTTCCTCCTTCACGTCAGTGTTGACCATGGTACTAGTACCTTTTATCCAAATATAACAATCCAAATTTCCAAATTAGTCGATAGCATGTTCAAAAAACCCCACCCTCCTGGATAGAAAAGAGGATTCTAGGAACATACTGTGCATGTTTTAAAATCATGTGTTAGGATGAGAAGGAACAAGTGTGGTGTCTCGCTGAGGGCGCAGAAACCTATAGGGTCCTCGCACTTTGGGAACTGCAAATGAAACACACTAGATTCGGTAGGAAGAAAAATGCATCAACGGCGGCGGCTACCATCCTAGGAGTACCCGCGACCAAGGGACTTGGATTTATCGGGGATGGATGAAGAATTAGTACTAAGTTCTCCATGAGAAAACCCTATGCAATCGCCGAGCGGGGGTTTCTCTGAACAAGCAAACGAGGGAGAAGGGGATTCAGGCCCAGTGAAATATTGCCGCTTCGTCCGCCCAGCTTACTGCTAAAGTTGGAAAGGTGGGGTTTTTTGTGATTTGACAGCTCATTGGGCATTACTGCGGCGCTACGACCGGGGTGTGTCTACCGTGCAGTTGTGCACTCTAATTTGGTGCATATGGCACGTGGACCCCGTTGCCGGATGCCCCACATATCAAGGAAGTAGAAATACAGGAGTAACTAGTTACACATAAATATATTTTTGACAGAGAGATACTCCCTCTGTAAAGAAATATAAAGATATCTTATATCACAACTTTACAAATAAGAAAAATTAAGGGGAATATATATAACATATATAATTATAAAAATAGAGTATTTTTAACACGGTATAGACGAGTTGGTGATGATGGTGTGCCCGCCATCCTGCAATATAGGCCGTTCAATTTATATTTGACGGATAGGAAGGAAACTATGGCAATTTTGCAAAAAGGTACCAGCACACCTCTCCACATTTACAAATAAGGCCTTCCCTCGTTCATCACTTTCTCTCAAAGATAAAATACTCATACAAATGCATCTTGATGTTACGTGCAATGCACGGGCATTATGGGGGTTCAGCTAAGAAATACTCAGACATCCTCATGGTTCTCGACTTTGGGCCACAGGCCGGTGGGCCTGCATGTTTGGGGGCCCATGTGTTCTACCTCAGTGCTTTTCATATTGCAAGCGGTCGGTACGGCGTTTTTTTAGATGCTGTCGCAAGGCGAATACACAAAATTGAATAAACCATGACAGCTGTTGGAATGAAATCAAACGACAGTTCATAACCAGCAATCAGATTTGCAATTCTATCAGCGATATTGTCGTACTACTTATACACACAGGGCACATGTTTCACCATGCCAGAGTATTACATCAAAATCTCTCGGAGGATAGATCATTTCGGCAGTTGCGTGCTGCTACTGAAGAATTTCAAAGTTGATTTGGACTAGCTCTCCTTGCCAAGAAAGTTCGATTTTGACATCATCCCCTACCGCAAGATATGATTTAGATTTGAAACTTGACCATCCTTTAGCATCAATCATCATGCGACAAACCTTTGTACTTACAGTATATTGAGCAGGTTCATTCACACCAAGGCTGGGCATGGTAAGAGAAACTTGGCCATGGTCGCCCAGATTGTTGAACGACTCCCTCGCTGCTCTAGAAATTCTCTGTTTGCAAACAAGAAGACATACACAAACAGTTAGATCAACATAGTGAATCATGTGAAACAACATGGAAAGAAAAAAGAACGAAGCACTTGGGCGGCCAATGCTTACCAAGAAGGTGTACATGTCGGTTTTTGTAAGGACTTTGGTATATGAAGTGCGAACTGCAGCCCAGTCTGTTGCCGGTGCAACTGCTGGTTCCGTTGCCGCTGCACGGACCGGAGAAGATGCAAGTGCAAGTGTTGGTGCAGGTGTGGAAGCCATTGCCGGTGCCCGTGCCAGTGCGACTGGTAGTGCCGCTACTGCTGCCATAGATGGTGCTCCTTGTAGAGCCGGTGCCAGTGTCGGAGCAGGCGTCGGTGTCGATGCCCGATCCTCCGGTAGATCAGCCTGATCTGCTGACGCGGTCGGCACCCAATCCTCAGCTGGATCAGACTGAGCTGCTGCCGCTGTTAGTGCAAGAGCAACTGTCGGTGCCTGATCCATTGCTGAAGGTGGTACCGATGTGCGGGACAACGGCGATTGTGTCTGGTCTGATATGATCAGCTTTCTAACTTGACTAGGCTCCATGACCATGATCCAATCTTTTTCTTCATTTCTTTTAAACGCGAGAAGGACTAATTGTGGCGTGTTTGTTAAACCAAACTGCATTCATCATAGGGTTTCAACTTGTACTAAGACAACAGACTGATCCAATTTTTTCCAGTAATATAAGTGATGGACAGTGCCTTCATTACTGACACGACATAAGAAGTGAAACCTGCAAAAATATCCATCGTAGAGCAAACCAAACGGTTTATTCTGTGATGAATTTCACATGGCAAAACCTGCATCATAAAATTGTAGCAAAGGAAAGAAAACATGACATTAAATCAATAAGACTTAGGCAGTAAATCAATAAGATTTACTTGATGTGACACGACTGAATCCTTACCAGGAAATCACTATGTTGAAGTACTAAACGGAAGATTGGTCGGCCAACTACGAGTGGCATGCAGGGCCCCCGCCTACTCCCACAAGCAGGACAATCCAAAGGTCGTAAAAAATCATATGGACCGAACATCCATGGGACTAGAAATCCTGGTGGGTGCGATAAGCCCTGCAATGCATACATATATTGGAGTGTAACCATAATTGATAAACCGTCCTCACAAAAAAGATGATCTGGATACTTCAAAATATACATACTAAATTGAGTGGATAGACATTAACATAGACTGTTCTCAGGACTCACCACACACCAAAAGCGGCAGTACTAAACAATACAAGGTTCACAAACACAAATCAAGTACTGAACAATAGTACTTACTATAGACAAGAAAAGTTGCACTAATTAAACTCTACAGACTATTTCTTGCCACCGACCTATGGGATGAACCCCGTATAACTGACTAGGCCATGGACTTCGTGAGAGATGTCTACCGGCACCATCACCATCTCCTCAACCTTGGAGAACCTAACAGAGTGGTCTTTCCACTCATAAACATGACAATGAAGACAGGCCGCATCAGATTTGTTGGGAAGCTTTACAAGAACCACACCCTTCGTAATCGAAGGCACAACCAGGAAATTGTTGTGGTTAAGTATAGCCTCGAGAACACACCTGACAACAATGCTACAGGAAAACACTAGTTCAGGACACGTGGCGACAAGGACACAACAGCTGGATAGTTTAGTAGTAGAACTCATCCTCAGGTCTTCCAGTTCAGACGACATGACTTTGAGAACTTCATCTCCACCGTGGACCTAGTTTGAATTCAAACAAAAACCAAATATTTTATTACTATTCCCGTTCAGAAATATAAAATGATTTTCGATATTTTACTCCATATATGACTACATATACGCACAGAAATGAGTGAACAAAGACACTAGAACATGTCTTCAAAGGCATGAGAGCAAAGGGATTACTTGCAATATCCATAACACACGTTACTGATGCAAATATACCCTCTTCAGAGATAGCATTGATGTTCATAAAGTAGTTGAAAGTAATCTATAAGAAATCAGTGTCAACCTCTCGCATGTTTTGGTCAAAAGAGGAATTTAGAACCGTCATTTGGCACACAAAAATCACATGCAAGATCACCCAGAAAGTTGTACTACTAGTACTAGTACAGTGTGTTAGATGAAAAAACACGACCAAGATCGAGAAAAAGATCATCAATAAGAGATATTACCTGGACTTGCTTAATGCGGGATCCCAGAGAGGGGGGCTTGGACAGGGCAATGGCTTTGAGCATGTCTGCGGTAGTCTCGGTGGGGTGCTTGCGCTTCTTCGTACCATGAACCTTGACGGTTTTGGCCAGAGCCATAGACATCACTTCGGCCGGTGCTCCAGCGTCCATCAAGAAACTGTCAAATAGAAATAAAAGAAAAGAAACCATAATCACAAACCCAAAAGAAGAACATAGACGGAGTTATAGGATCAGTCTCGGGGTTGCAAGACCGGGCCTTGGCCAGAATCAACACCATTGATGCGCTCACCTTTCCTTCTTTGGGAGAGAAGAACAATGGCAGAAGCAGGTCGGGGTTTTCTTGAGGAAATGAGGAACAAGATGAGGGAGAAGTGAGGGTTGGGTAGAGAGGAAGCTAAGAGAGAAGAGTGAAATGTTGGTTGCTTCGTCCGTCCAACTTACTGCTGGAAAGGAGGGGGTTTTGTGATTTGACGACTCATTGGGCATTACTGTGGCGCTTCGATCGGGGTAGTCTACCATGCAGTTGGACACTCTACTACGGAGTAATTTAGTGCATGGCTGGTGGACCCCCATGCGGGCTGTCCCACACGTCGGCGAAAGTGAGTAGCAAGGTTCCCGACGACCGTCAAGGAGGATCCGCATGGTAGAGCGAGTCCACTATTTTTTTTGAAGAAAAAAATGATTACAGCAGGCGTCTCCACTCTTACGACGGAGGAGTGCGAAACACGGTAGCCACTTGAACATACACAGTACTCCTACTACTAGGCATGTGCAGTGGTTCATACATCAGTACTACATAATCTTGTTGCTAGTGTAGTAAGATATGACGATAACAAATGATGTTGTGCGCATGTCAACTATATGATCAGTAATGTACCATAGTACCGCTTTTTCGACTGTCCGGTCCAGAATGAACGGTGAGATCAATGTTAACAGAACTAGGTCTACAGCGCACGGAGAGTACGGTGCTACAGTACTCCATGAAACATGAACCATATGAGGCACGACTCAGTGTTAGGTAGGGTGCATGAAGGGTGCACGGGATGGGAGCAAAAGTTCCCTTCTTGACCCACTTTTGGGTGGTTGGCAGAGTGCATGAAGGGTGCATGAGTCCACACTAGTAGGTTAACACAAATACACGAAGAGGGAAGAAAATATATTGAGATGAGAATGCAACCAAACACACCCACACGCTTTGTGCTACAGTGATCTAGCTGCACCGTCTGAGTTTGATCCAACAGTCATGTTGCGCCGAGACATGGACATGCCCATGCAGAGGATGCCTAAACACCACTGAAGTCCCTCTGCTTCTCGAGGCGCACGACGTTGGTGATGCAGGGTGCAATGGCCCGTAGAGCCCACTCCTGGTCGACAGGAGCCAGCTTGTCAAAGACGGCATCCAATGGCATGAATGGATTCCGGTGACGGAGCCCTAAGAGGATTCGCCCAGCAACGGTAATGGCAGCCCGCAACCCCTCCTTGTCTAGCTCCGCCCCCACCATCGCGCGGAGATGGCTCAGCTCCTCGGAGATATAGGTGAAGAAGGAGACCAGGTCAGGAAGCCGCAGCTCATTGAAGTCGACGGGGTGGTCAAACGGGTTTAGTCCGACGACCGACATGGTCGTGAAGGCACGACGATAGGCATCGCGCAGCCACAACCCGTGTGTGGCAACTTGGTCCACCAAGTGGGTGAGGCGATCCTGGACGGTCACGATCGGCCCGCTCGTGCTCCAGCTGGCTCCCCTGATGGCCTATCATATCTCCCGCTTTCTTCAGCAACACCGCCGATGCCTCGAGCATCTTTGTGGTGGATGCCTACTGCTTTTGAAGCTCCGTGAACTCTCGCACATAACGGAGGAGCATGGCACTCCTATCCTCCTTGAGCTCACGGAGCTCCACGTCCTTGGCCCTGAGCTCCGCATCCTTGGCCTGGAGCTCCTGTGTCAGGCACCTCATCTCAGACTTCGTGATCTGCTGTGCTGCCATGGCACCAGGTAGAAGCAATGGGGAGAGGAAGCAAAGGGGGCAAAACGGCTGAAAGGAAATGCAATCTACGGGAACACGGAGGGAGCCAGCCGAGGAGAGGGGAATCTTTAGCTTTTCACCATGGGAAAACACTAGTCGACGACTTCTCACATCAGGGAGCAGTAGGTTTTATAGGTGGAGTCATCATGACTAATTACTGATGCGCCTGCTCCCATCAATCAAAAAATTAAAAATCCTGCCGCACCTGCTCCCGTCAATCAAAAAATTAAAAATCCTGCCGCATCCGAAGACTAGAGCAACGCCGCGGTGGATATTTAAATTTATCTGCCGACAAGGAGATAAAAAAGGGTGAAAAACAAATGTGGCGGCAGCCTAGCTAATCGGTCGCACTAACCCAACTAGCTAGCCACCGTGCTTCACTGATGTACTCGGCGGGAAAGGTGGTCTTTCATGATTTGACGACTCATTTAGTTTCTTCGGCGCTACGACCAATGAGGACCAAAAAACGTGTGGTAGGGCGTCACACGTCTCGGCAATGAAGAATATATGCGTGCACCACCCGGGAGGACCCTAAAACCGCGCGGTAGGGTGTGCCACGTCTCGGCACAGAGGAAAAATGTGCGTGTAAAAATATACTGTATCAGACATAGTAGTACCTATGGTTCAACCTCGGGACCCAGCCAGTTTGTCGAAAACACCCCACTAGCCACACAGCTTCATCATGCTAACGTGGCACGGAGGATAGGTGTGGTTAGCTCCGTCTCGACCAGCCACAACGTCTCTTGTTCTAGGCGATTCTTCTATTTTCCAAGCTTTTTTAGTTATAATAACACCACGGCAAGCTAGCGTCGCTCTTCGTGTGTGCCCGTGCGTCTAAAGGTTAGACGATGGAGAGGAGAGAGAGATCCCATACCTGGGACCCACTAGTAAGTGAGTCAATGGTCATGCACGTGTTGACGAGGCACTCCCTCTACTCTACTCAATGTAATATTGTATAAAATCAAGTTATGGGACAAAGCCGACAACCGTTGTTGTTTCAGGCTATCGACTTACGATTTGTAGTCCAGTTTGCCAGTTCGAATCTCGTCTTTAAGATTTGTTACTTTTAGGTCCAAATTTGATCAATAACAAGTGGGACCCCCGTGTGTTGTTCCGATATTTCAGTGTAAGATGGTTTTTTGAACAAACACTTTGCGCGGTTAGACAAGTAACGACACGAGTTACACGTATTTTGCAAGTTTACGAACAAAAATGACAACGACATAGAATATCAGGGGTAGAAACTGCTGCGGTAAAGAAATTACAACCTTCCAAATAGGAACTAGCCAATCCATGGGCATACCAAGAAGTTACAAAAGTTGTCCCTGTAAACCAACCCCCTAAAGCGAAATAAGCACAAGGAAAAAGCAATAGGCCAGATCATCCTACAAAAACGAAACGGTCCTGTCGTGGGTTCAGTGCGACATATGCCAAAGGATGGCTTATCATGGTGGGAGCGAGTAGAACGACGCTGATGCCTGGAAGCGGGATGAGGCGTAGACACTAACACCGGCGCACTTTACCCAAGTTTGGGGCTCTCCTCGGAGATAACACCCCTAGTCCTGCTCTGCAGGGTCTCCGCATGATCAGTAAGGCAGTAGTGAGTACAATGGTGCTCCTCGAGCTGTATGCTAGAGGTAGAATAAGGCAGGGCTTGCTCTCTCCTTTCTCTATGGGTGAGTCTAGGCCTAACAGGTTGGGAACCCTTTGCATGGGTGCCCTGGGGGGTTTATATAGGCCTACCCCCAGGGGTACAATAGTAATCTGGCCAGGTGTAGGACCCGGCTGTCAGTGTCTTTGGTCGCCGGCTTCTCCACCGGCTGCTGGGGCCCGCCGCCTGGTCTGGTACGGAGCCGACATGCCGCCTCTATTGCTTGGTCTGGTCGGTGGCTGGTTACTGTAGCCGAGCAATGCTAATGACGCATTCTTGATCGGGGAGGGGTGTGGCTATAGTCCCGCCGTCTGGTGGGAGATCACTGTAGCCACACTGTGTCTTGTCTGGTTAATGGCGCATGGACCTCGAGGGAGGAGCAGGCCAAAAAAGGTCTTGATGACCCGCAAGTATACGGGATAGTTGTAGCTTCTTTCGATAAGTAAGAGTGTCGAACCCAACGAGGAGCTAAAGGTAGAACAAATACTCTCTCAAGTCCTATCGGCCACTAATACGACTCTACGCATGCTTGACGTTCGCTTTACCTAGAACAAGTTTGAAACTAGAAGTACTTTGTAGGTGTTGCTGGAAAGCTTTTCAAGATAATAAAGAACGCGTAAATAAAAACTAGAGGCTGTTTAGATGAAGATGCAATAAAGTAAATATAGCGAGTGTGGAAAAGTGGTGGTAGGAGTTGTGGAATTGTCCCTAAGCAATTGACTACGTTACTAGACCGATAATCACTATTGCAATTCTATTTGAGGGAGGGGCATAAGCTAACATACTTTCTCTACTTGGATCAGATGCACTTATGATTGGAACTCTAGCAAGCATCCGCAAATACTAAAGATTCATTAAGGTAAAACCCAACCATAGCATTAAAGTATCAAGTCCCCTTTATCCCATACGCAAACAACCTACTTACTCGGGTTTGTGCTTCTGTCACTCACGCCTCCCACCATAAGCAAATCATAAACATATTGCAAACCCTACAGCGGGAATCCCTCACGTTTGCGTGACACGGAGGGCACAATAGGACAACACCAATAATAAAACATGCAACTCAAAGTAATCATAGAAATTCATCAATCACTGATAGGACAACAAAAATCTACTAAGACATCATAGGATGGCAACACATCATTGGAAAATAATATGAAGCATAAAGCACCATGTTCAAGTAGAGGGTACAACGAGTTGCGGGAGAGTGGACCGCTGAATATAGAGGGGGGAAGGTGATGGAGATGTTGGTGAAGATGATGGAGGTGTAGGTGAAGATCGTGGTGATGATGATGGTCCCCGGCAACGGCGCCATAAAAAGGTCTTGATGACCCGCAAGTATATGGAATAGTTGTAGCCTCTTTCGATAAGTAAGAGTGTCGAACCCAACGAGGAGCTAAAGGTAGAACAAATACTCTCTCAAGTGCTATCGACCATCGATCGACTCTACATACGATTGGCGTTAAGCTTTCGTAGAACAAGTATGAAACTAGAAGTACTTTGTAGGTGTTGTTGGAAAGCTTTGCAAGATAATAAAGAACGCGTAAATAAAAACTAGGGGCTGTTTAGATGAAGATACAATTAAGTAAATATAGCGAGTGTGGAAAAGTGGTGTTAGGAGTTGTGGAATTGTGCTCATACGTCTCCGTCGTATCTATAATTTTTGATTGTTCCATGCCAATATTCTACAACTTTGATATACTTTTGGCAACTTTTATATTATTTTTTGGGACTAACATATTGATCCGGCTGCCGTGCAGTTCACATGCATTGCATGTTTTTATACTTGCGAAACTCAAACGGAGTCCAAACGGGATAAAAACGGACGGAGAATTATTTTGGAACATTTATGATTTTCTGGAGGAAGAATCAGCGCGAAACGATATCCGGGGTGGCCACGAGGCTGAGGCGCGCCTCCCAGGCGCGGCCTGGGCTCCCGTGGGGCACCCTAAGGCGGTTTACGCTCTTCTTTTGGTGCAAGAAAGCTAATTTTATGAGAAAGATCTGGGCGAAAGATTCACCCCAATCAGATTCTGGATCTCGGATATAAAGGAAGCGGTGAAGGGTAGAATCGAGAACGCGAAGCAGAGAGATAGATCCAATCTCGGAGGGCTCTCGCCCTCCCACGTCATGAGCCAAGGACCAGAGAAACCCTTCTCCCATCTAGGAGAAGGTCAAGGAAAGAAAGAAGAAGAAGGGGCTCTCTCCCCTTGCTTCTGTGCGGCCGGCCGAACGCCGGGGCCATCATCATCACCGCGGTCTTCACCAACACTGCCGTCATCTTCACCAACATCTCCATCAGCTTCCCCCATCTATATCCAGCGGTTCACTCTCCCGCATCCCGCTGTACCCTCTACTTGAAGATGGTGCTTTATGCTTCCTATTATTTTCCAATGATGTGTTGCCATCCTATGATGTCTGAGTAGATTTCCGTTGTCCTATCGGTGATTGATGAATTGCTATGATTGGTTTGAGTTGCATATTTTATTATTGGTGCTGTCCTATTGTGCCCTCCATGTCACGCAAGCGTGAGGGATTCCCGCTGTAGGGTTTGCAATATGTTTATGATTTGCTTATGGTGGGTGGCGTGAGTGAGAGAAGCACAGACCCGAGTAAGTAGGTTGTTTGCGTATGGGATAAAAGGGGACTTGATACTTTAATGCTATGGTTGTGTTTTACCTTAATGAATCTTTAGTATTTGCGGACGCTTGCTAGAGTTCCAATCATAAGTGCATATGATCCAAGTAGAGAAAGTATGTTAGCTTATGCCTCTCCCTCAAATAGAATTTCAATGCAATAGTGATTACCGGTCTAGTAACATAGTCAATTGCTTACGGACAATTTCACAACTCCTACCACCACTTTTCCACACTCGCTATATTTACTTTATTGCATCTTTATCTAAACAGCCCCTACTTTTTATTTACGTACTCTTTATTATCTTGCAAACCTATCCTATCACACCTACAAAGTACTTCTAGTTTCATACTTGTTCTTGGTAAAGCGAACGTCAAGCGTGCGTAGATTCGTATCAGTGGCAGATAGGACTTGAGAGAGTATTTGTTCTACCTTTAGCTCCTCGTTGGGTTTGACACTCTTACTTATCGAAAGAGGCTACAACTATCCCGTATACTTGCGGGTCATCAACGCTTGCTAGAGGTCCGCCTCCCTTGGGTGCGACTAGTCAGGCTATGCCCCCTTCTGGGCTCTCGCTGCCTGGTAGGGCCCGCCGCCTGCAGGCCGTACCGACAGGCCGTCGTGGGAACAGGGCTCCGCCTAACAAGGGTGACGTCAAGGATGGAGTAGCAATAGTGTCGCGCTGTGTGCAGATCTCCGCCTATACGGGGCACTGTGGCCACGCCAAGCCTTGGATATGGGGGTGATGGGCTACACTGTAGCCACATCATGTCTTGTCTTCTTAATGGGGGCGTAGACTCTGAGGGCATCGTGGGCCGTCTGCTAGGAGTCGGCCCATCTTGGTGCCGTCTTCTGGTGCTTGGCCGTCTTCTGGTAGCCGGCCGCTTGAGCCAGCCGGCCACTAGAAGGCGGCGCTTCATTCTGGATGCTTGAGGGGCGCAGCCGGCCCAATGTCTAGAAATGCTTAGGGACTCGGGTTAGGCTACCCGTGGCCCATTACTCCGACAGTAGTCCCCGAAGCTGGTGAGGCATCACGGCTGATAAGTCGAGAGGCCTCGGCAGTTTCTTTCTCCGAGTGTTCTTGCTAAGTGCTTCGTTCGTCTCCTGGTGCGACGCCTGTTGGGAGTCAGACGTGACCAGGCGGCTTCGTGTGATGATGTCAAAATGCCAAGGCGGTAACCAGGTGGCGTGCTTCCTAAGCCTCTAGGCCTGTCACCTACTGTAAGCATGCCATGCGGCGCTAGCCAGCCAGCCCAGCCTGCCAACCCATATGCATGACGGGACGCGACAGCAGGCTGGGCCCGCCACTACCGGGCCTCGGCGCGCTGGCAGATCCGCCGCGGCCAAGGCAAACGATTGCGATTCCGTGCGGAGTTACTACGCGTAGTAACTCGCATAATAATCGCGGGGTCGTGGGCGTAGTTAATCCCACGATCCCACGCCCTGCCCCCTCAGCTTCGTAGCCCAAGGGCTATAAGTAGGGGGAGGAGGGGAGCAGCGAAGCACGCGCGCCCTCCTCTCCCTTCGCCATTTTCATCTTCTTCCTCCCTTGCTGCTGCCGCACTTCCGTGCTCCGCCGAGGCGCCGCCCGCAGCTTACCGCCATTAGGCTCCTTCACCCCAAGCTTCTCGCTCGATCCCGCTTGGATTCCATGGCACACGACAAGGGAGGGGACTGGGATGGCTCGGTGGTGATCGATGACCACCTCACCTTCCTCCGGGCCACACGTCGACTGCCCGACGCGGGCTTCGTCAAGGTGCGCATGCTGCCGGAGAAGGAAATCTCACCGGTGCCGCAAAGAGGCGAGTGGGTCATCTTCCACTCGCACTTCCTCCGTGGCTTCGGCCTACCGGCGAGCGGATTCCTCCGCTCCTTCATGGAGTTCTACCATCTTCAGCCGCATCATTTGACGCCCAACACCGTGACACTGCTATCCGCCTTCGTCACAGCGTGCGAGGGCTACCTCGGCATCCTCCCCACCATTGAGTTGTGGGGAGCCTTCTTCTACACCAAACTGGGCACCTCCACTAAGGATAAGGCGACCCAGTGTGGTGCCTTCGTCGCGGTGCGCCGGCCGTCGGTGAAGAACACCTTCCCCACCATCAAGCTATCACAGTCGGTGAAACTGTGGCAGAAATCATATTTCTACATGGAGAACGTTGACCCGGCAATCAACTTCATCAACTCGCCACCCTACGAAGCCGGCCCTCCGGCTGAGCCTTGGGCCAACTGGGGCTACAAACCGAAGCCCATATCTGCCGACGCCACCGCCGCCATCAACCGACTCCGGGTGCTGACGGAGGTGGAGGGCCTCAAGGCATCCAACCTGCTGGTCACCTTTGTCGAGCACTGTCGGGGCGGTCTCTGTGGCCACGAGCACCTATGGGGCCGGGGGCCCCTTCTAGTCCGGCAAGGGAGCGGACGGCATCTGTGAGCGCAGATCGAGGTCGAGCCTGGGGAGGCAGGCGATTTTACCAGCTTTGGAGCTATCCGAGAGATAAAACTCCATCTGCTGCTTTGTGTTTGTATTTGTTCTTGCTCGAGGCGCGGCGTATAGTGGTGTTGGATCTCTGAACTGCGGAACCCCTTCTACGTGCTTGTGGGCCTCCTTTTATAGTCTAAGGGGTCACGATAGGTGCAGTGAGTAGGAAGAGGTAGAAAGGTAAGCAGGTTGGTACAACAAGGTGTCAACAAATGTCCCTACCTAACTCGGCGGCAGGGGACAAGGGCATTTAATGCCCGTCCAGCCTTAACAGTGCAAAGAAACAACCGTTAGGTGCGCCACGGTTGCCACGATGGCCTCCTTGTCGCCTCCGCTTGCCACCTCGCTCCGCATATTATGCGGCGCCTCGCCACGTACTCTGGGATGGCCACAGGGTGACACGTTTGGATCTTGTTTGAGTTTAGGTGCAGGGTGGCAGCCTTGCCGCGGCAAGCGCCTTGCCGCGGTCCTTCTCTTGTTGCGCCGGCAAGCTTGCCGGTCGTCGGGCCTTGCCGGGACGCGCGGGGCATCGCGGCAAGTCTTCTGGAAGCGCCTTGGTTGGCCTTCCCGACAAGCTCCTCTTGCCGGGGCCTTTGTCCTCCCCGTCAAGTTTCTCTTGCCGGGATCTTTGTCTTCTCAGTTGATACTTTGTTCTTGAATGGCAGTAATAGGAAATAGCGGAGGGTCTTGGCGGGCGCCCGCGAAGCCTTACCCGGGCGCTGCTGTTGATCGTGCACACAAGTTAAAGTACAAAATTACCCTACTTTAGTACACCGACAGAGCCCCAGGCTGGGCCATACAGTGCCGCGTTGTTGGGCGGGCCCAAAAGCAGTCTGCAGACGGGCAGCGCTGCCTGGGGCCACACACAATCGGACTCCGTGTCCACCGCGTCCTCTCATGGCAGCACTTGCGTCGATTGTGGCGTCGTGGGAAAACGTGGTCAATACTTAACTCTAGGAAATGCGTAGCGTTCGCATCCCTGTTTATAAGCGAGGAAGCGGGGCGTTCCCCACTTTCTCCTCTTGCAGTTCCTTCCTCCGAAAGCTCATGCTGCTCCTCCACTTCCGAGTCGAAGAGCCGTGCTCCGCCGCCCTCGCCGCCGTCGCCTTACGCCTTCCCACTGCTTCCGCCATGGCTCCGAAGACCGGGAAGGCTGCGAAAACCGAAGGCTGCGAAAGTCGGCCGGCTGACTGAGCTCGAGCCTCGCAAGAAACATGTGCTTTCCTCTCCGAGCTCACCCGGAGGCGTTGCGGGCGGAGTTCTACCTCTTCTGTCGACGGAAGCGGGCGCATCCGCGCGCCCGGTGCTTCCGCCCGAGGCTTCAAATCGAAAAAGTGCCCCAGGGGTACTACTTCTTCCCTGTGTTCTTCTATTGCAGGCTCTGCCCACCTTTTTCCGATTTTCTTTGCGACATCATGAACACCTACGGGTTTCGCCTTCTTGATTTCACCCCCAATGCCGTTCTGATGATGGCGGTTTTCGCACACCTCTGCGAGAACTTTGTTGGCATCCTCCCCAATGTCGCTCTTTTCCGCCATTATTTCTCCCCTCGGGCGAAAAGGAACCACCGGCGTGCGGAATCGCTGGACCTCCCGGATGGGCATGAAGGAGGTGTACTTGACGGCGAAGCTCCGCAGCAAGTGGGGCGAGTGGAGGCGGAGTGGTGCTGGATCTGTGATGCCAATCCGCGCCATTCACCCAGCTGCACTGCACCCGGGTGGTGCGTGGCAGCCCAGGCGCTCTGTCACGGATGATGCCAAGCGGCGATCGCCACCACCGAATCCTCCGGCTCGGGCATGCCGGACTCTGGCTGAGGGGCAGTTAGCGCAGATTTCCTTCGCGTCGTATCACTCCCCAAAAGAGGGGAGGCCGCATGGCTGTTTGGCGGCCAGCCCGGACATCATGAGGCTGCGTCCGAGCCTCAACTTCAACTTCACGGTTATGGAGCTTGACGCGATCTTGAGGAGATGTTTACACGGCGCCAATCATCGAGTGGTTCAAGTTGCGGTGGGCGTCATCCCTTGTGCAACAACTCGGCACTATAGCATCTCGCATAATGATGCGGATTACGACTCGCGGGATAAGTGCAAATTGGATAGAGCCCGACGGAGGTCGTGCAGCAATTCTTGATAACTTGGCGGAGGTGGCCGTCAACTCCGGCGAGAATAAGCTCCTTACCGCGCTACAACCGCCAACGAGTGGCGTATATTGCTAGCGAGGGAAGAGGCGGCGGGCGGCGCTGCCGCGGGCGAAGTTTGGCTTCACGCTGGCGGGCGGATGCTGCTGAGGCGGCAAGCCTTGCCGGGAAGATCTTGCGGAGAAGGCGATGGCGAAGGGGAGGCCGAGGTCAAAGCGAGCGAGCGCGGAGGGCGCGAGCGGCCAGCCGTCTTCGAGCAACTTGCTGCAGGCGGAGCCCCCAGCGCAGCCCCAATTCCGACCGAGAAGGCGCCTCCGTCGAGTTGGAGAGCTGGCAGAGGAGCAGGCCGTCCAGCAGCCGTGGCGCCGTGGGACACGCTCCACCGCGGCAAGCAACATTGCTGCGGAAGGGTCCCAGGCTGTGCTGGCAACTGAGGCGGGGTCTTCCCGGGCCGCCACGCCTGATCCTGCTGCAGCCCTCGGCAAGCGCCGAAGGGAGCCTACTCCTCCGCCGCGCCGCACCGAGAGGGTACCGGAGTTCGACCTCTCCGCGCTGAGCTCCGATGACGATGAAGAGGAGGAGGAGGAGGAGGAGGAGGAGAAGGCTTTCTCCTTACTGCACTTGTCTTTTCTTTGTTGTTGTTTGTTTTGTATCTGACTTGCTCCTCCCTGAACTCCTGTTCCTTTTCAGGACTTTGGCCGAGAGGGCGGCGAAGAGGGCCAAGATCCCCGTGGTTGACATCGGGGCGATCCACGCGTGGACGACGGAAGATACGTCCGAGACCACTTTGGCGGATCCGATCCCTTCCCTGTGGCAGCCCGGCCATGGACCCAGTAAGTGTTTTGGTTCACCTCCGTTGTGGGAGCGCGACGGCGCTTTTCTTTCTCGACATCTTGATTATTGACTCATTTGTATAGGAGCGAACAAGCCCACCAGAGCAACCGGAGGCCGACCGGAGGTGTCATTGGCCGACTCGCCGCCAAGGGCGATTCCCGATGTGGGAGCACTCCCGGCAGGGGATCTCCGGCAAGGCGCGGAACCGTGAGCCCCAGTGGTGGAGCCCATGATCTGAGAGCCCAAAGACAAGTGACCCTCTCTGTCGGGAACTTCCCCTTGGGTTCTGCTGATCTTCTTTCTCTGTCTTTTGGATATGTGCTTGATTTTCCTTCCTCTTCTGTCTTGAGATCCTCCTCTTGGGGACCTGAGGAAACCGAGGCCACCGGCGGGGAGGCGTCTTGTGGCAACACTTGGGATGTCGCCACGATGAGGAAGAGGTCGGTGCGAGGAGCCCTTGCCAACAAGAGGCCGCCAAGGCCCATGGCGTTGAGGGCTCGGGAGGGGTCCGACGATCAGATCTGGCGACCGAGGACGCAGGAGCGAGGCGCCAGCACCGATTGCGCCGACCCCTCCGCTGACGCAGCATTGGGCTCCGAGGAGCCCCAGCCAGCGCGCTACTTGAAAGCCGGTGAGGGTGTACATCAAGCTTCCTGGGCGTTGAGCCTCAGGCGGCCGGTCGAAGAAAGAAGTTTGACGGAGGTACTTGCCTCTGCTGGGCTGGCGGTGGTCGACAAGCCAAAAGAGCAGCAGCGGGCGAGTCCGAGGAGGAGCAGCTGCTCCAGCTGGTGTCACTTATCGCGCCCTAAAGCGAAGCTTGAGTCCCGGAAGCGCTTGTTGTGCAAAGGGAGTTGACATAGAGAACATGCGCAAGAGCTCCGGAACTGAACCAGGAGGCCCTCCGATCCATTGCGAGAGGAAGGCGCAGCTGAGGCAAAGGAAAGGCGTTCATCTGAGAAGGCCAAGCCGAGGAGCAGCAGAGGCTCGGCCACGAGGAGATGTCCATGCGGGAAGGTGAGCTGACATGAAAGAAAGCTACCGACAGTCACGAGGAGGAGCTCGAGGCACGAGAGCGCCGCCATGGGACACTAAAGGAGGCAAAGGACGCAGCCGCGGCCGCTGAGGCCGCCAAGAAGGATTTAGAGGAGAGGGTGGTGCGGCTGGAGACGGATATGGGAAATAAGAATGAAGAGCTTGCCGCACTCCAACAAGGAAGGTGAGAAGGACGAGACGCCCATGGCGAAGCCAAAAGTCCAGCTTGCCGAGAAGACCAAGGAGCTGAACGCCGCCAAATACTCGAGTGCCGATCTAGAGCTGAAACTGGCTACCTTGGCGGAGACGCTGGACGCCGCCAAGAAGCGAGAGGATGACTTGAGGAAGGAGCTCAAGGGCAACGTGGAGCTGAGGGCCGCCGAGGCCTGTAACACCTTCAAGACCACGGTGGAGCTCGACGGAGGGCTCAACATCGCCGCGCTCATCGACGAGGAGTGGCGAGGCTGGACTTGGCGGGCTTTGGTACTCACGGAGGAAAATCTCCAGCCCAGCGCCAAGCTCACACTTTTCTTCAAGGACGTGGTGACGGCTTCCGAAGCTCCGGAAAGGATTCCGGCAGTTGGCCTCGAGTCGCGCGCGATCTGCACCAAGGTCCTGGAGAAGGTGTTGGTGAAGGTACTCTTCCGCAACCCGAGCGTCGACCTCTCCTGTGTCACCAAGAAGCTGCCGGTAGGTGCCGATCTCGAAGAGCTCAAAGCCATCGTCGCACCTATTGTGGACAAGATCAACAAGGTTAAGAGGGTCGACGGCGAGCGTGTGGATTAGGCCGCCCTTCTTCTCCCTTCTTCCTGCCGCTGCTGTTTCATTTATGAGAACAATCTGGTCAATGCCACAATAAGTCACCCTTGCAATATAACTTTATTCTGTGCACTGCTCGCTATGTTATTTCCTTTACTCTGTTACATCCCTTGTCTGCTTCGACTACGCTGCCAAGGGCCGATTCCCCGATATGGGAGCACTCCCCGGCAAGGGGGGGATCTACGGCAAGGGGCGGAACCGGTGAGCCCCCAGTGGTGGAGCCCATGATCACAGAGCCCAGCACAGGTGACCCTCTCTGTCGGGAACTTCCCTTGGAGTTCTGCGATCTTCTTTCTCTCATCTTTTGGATATCCGCTTGATTTTCCCTTCCTCTTCTGTCTTGAGATCCTCCTCTTGGCGACCCGATGGAAACCGAGGCCACCGGGCGAGGCGTCTTGCAACACTTGGGATGTCGCCGTGATGAGGAAGAGGTCGGCGCGAAGAGCCCGCCGCTTGCGAAGAGGTCGCCAAGGCACCGGGCGCAGGGTCGGGCGAGGGGTCCGCGATCGTCTCGACGACCGGAGGACGCAGGAGCACGAGGCGCTGCACTGATCGCCGACCCTCCGGCCCGGCACGAACGCTGGGCTCCGAGGAGCCCCAGCCAGACGCTTACTTGAAAGCTGGTGATGGCGTGTACATCAAGCTTCCCTGGGCGTCGAGCTCTAGGGCGCCGGTCGAAGGAGAAGAGTTTTACGGGGAGGTACTTGCCTCTGCTGGGCTGGCGGTGGTCGACAAGCCAGGCAGCAGCAGCGGCGAGTCCGAGGAGGAGCAGTTGCTCCGAAAGCTGGTGTCACTCTATCGCGCCCGGCAAGCGAAGCTTGAGTCCCGGGAAGCGCTTGTTGTGCAGGCAGGAGTTGACATAGAGAAACATGCGCAAGAGCTCCGGAACCGCAACCAGGACGCCCTCCGATCCATTGCAGAGGAGAGGGCGCAGCTCGGCAAGGCAAAGGCGTTCATCCCGAGAAGGCGAAGCCGAGGAGCAGCAGAGGCTCGCCGCCGAGGAGATGTCTAGGCGGGAAGGTGAGCTGACTACGGAAGAAAGCTAGTCCGACAGTCACGAGGAGGAGCTCGAGGCACGAGAAGCGATCGCTAAGGGACACTAAAGGAGGCAAAGGACGCGAGCCTTGCTGCCGCCGAGGCCGCCAAGAAGGATTTAGAGGAGATGGTGGTGCGGCCGAGGCGGATATGGGAAAGAAGAATGAAGAGCTTGTCAGACTCCAGTAGCGAAGCGCGAGAAGGACACACGCGCCCATGGCGAGCTGCAAGTCCAACTTGCCGAGAAGACCAAGGAGCTGAACGCCACCAAAGACTCGAGTGCCGATCTAGAGCTGAAACTGGCTACCTTGACGGAGACGCTGGACGCCGCCAATAAGCGAGAGGGGCGACTTGAGGAAGGAGCTCAAGGGCAACGGAGCTGCCGACGAGGGCAGCCGAGGCCAGCAACACCTTCAAGACCACGGTGGAGCTCGACGGAGAGGCCTCGTCAACATCGCCAGCTCATCGACGAGGAGCTGGCGAGGCTGGACTTGGCGGGCTTCGGGTACTCCACGGAGGAAAATCTCCAGCCCAGCGCCAAGCTCACGCTTTTCTTCAAGGATGTGGTGACGGCTCTCCGGCAGCTCCGGGAAAGGATTCTGAAGCAGCTGGCCAACGAGTCGCGCGCGATCTGCACCAAGGTCCTGGAGAAGGTGTTGGTGAAGGTACTCTTCCGCAACCCGAGCGTCGACCTCTCCCGTGTCACCAAGAAGCTGCCGGTAGGTGCCGATCTCGAAGAGCTCAAAGCCATCGTCGCACCTATTGTGGACAAGATCAACGAGGTTAGGAGGGTCGATGGCGAGCGTGTGGATTAGGCCGCCCTTCTTCTCCCTTCTTCCTGTCGCTGCTGTTTCAGTTATGAGAACAATCTGGTCAATGCCACAATAAGTCACCCTTGCAATATAACTTCATTCTAGGCACTGCTCGCTATGTTATTTCCTTTACTCTGTTACATCCCTTGTCTGCTTCGACTACGCCGCCAAGGGCCGATTCCCCGATATGGGAGCACTCCCCGGCAAGGGGGGGATCTCCGGCAATGGGCGGAACCGGTGAGCCCCCAGTGGTGGAGCCCATGATCACAGAGCCCAGCACAGGTGACCCTCTCTATCGGGAACTTCCCCTTGGGTTCTGCTGATCTTCTTTCTCTGTCTTTTGGATATCTCGGCTGATTTTCCCTTCCTCTTCTGTCGTTCGGATCCTCCTCTTGGGGACCCGATGGAAACCGAGGCCACCGGGAGGAGGCGGCGCGGCAACTTCCGGGATGTCGCCGCCGATGAGGAAGAGGTCGGCAGGAGGAGCCCTGGCCGCCAAGAGGTTGCAAGGCAGCCGGCTGCGCAGGTGGCGAGGGTCCGGGCGATCAGTCGACGACCCGGAGGATGCAGGAGCACGAGGCGCTTCACCGACCCTCCTTGTCCGCCTGACGCAGTCACTGGCTCCAAGGAGCTGCCAACAGCGCTACTTGAAAGCTGGTGAGGGCGTACATCAAGCTTCCCGGGCGCCGAGCTCGAGGCGCCCGGCGAAGGAGAAGAGTTTGTGGGAGGTACTTGCCTCTCATTGGGTCAAGCCGTGGTCGACAAGCGGTGCAGCGGTAGCAAGTCCGAGGAGGAGCAGTTGCTCCAGCTGGTGTCACTCTATCGCGCCCGGCAAGCCAAGCTTGAGTCCCGGAAGCGCTTGTTGTCTGGTGGGAGTTGACATAGAGAAACATGCGCAAGAAACTCCGGAACCCGCAACCAGAGGCCCTCCGATCCATTGCGAGAGGAGAGGTGCAGCTCGGCGAGGCAAAGGGCGTTCATCTGGAGAAGGCGAAGGCGAGGAGCGAGGCTCGCGCCGAGGAGATGTCCATGCGGGAAGGTGAGCTGACACGAAGAAAGCTAGTCTGGATAGTCACGAGGAGGAGCTCGAGGCACGCAGAGCGATCGCTGGCGGGACACTAAAGGAGGCAAAGGATTTGGCGCGGCCGCCGAGGCCGCCAAGAAGGATTTAGAGGAGAGGGTGGTGCGGCTGGAGGCGGATATGGGAAAGAAGAATGAAGAGCTTGTCAGACTCCAAATAAGGCAGCCGAGAAGGACGCCGCTATGCGCCCATGGCGAGCTGCAAGTCCAGCTTGCCGAGAAGACCAAGGAGCTGAACGCGCCAAAGACTCGAAAAAGCCGATCTAGAGCTGAAACAGGCTACCTTGACGGAGGCGCTGGGCGCCGCCAAGAAGCTTAGAGGACGACTTGAGGAAGGAGCTCAAGAAGCGGCGTGGAGCTGCCGACGAGGGCCGCCGAGGCCCAGAACACCTTCAAGACCACGGTGGAGCTCTGGACGGAGGGCCTCGTCAACATCGCCGCGCTCATCGACGAGGAGCTGGCGAGGCTGGACTTGGCGGGCTTCGGGTACTCCACGGAGGAAAATCTCCAGCCCAGTGCCAAGCTCACGCTTTTCTTCAAGGATGTGGTGACGGCTCTCCGGCAGCTCCGGGAAAGAATTCCGAAGCAGCTGGCCAACTAGTCGCGCGCGATCTGCACCAAGGTCCTGGAGAAGGTGTTGGTGAAGGTACTCTTCCGCAACCCGAGCGTCGACCTCTCCCGTGTCACCAAGAAGTTGCCGGTAGGTGCCGATCTCGAAGAGCTCAAAGACATCGTCGCACCTATTGTGGACAAGATCAACGAGGTTAGGAGGGTCGACGGCGAGCGGTGGATTAGGCCGCCTTCTTCTTCCCTTCTTCCGCCGCTAGCAGGTCGCTTATGAGAACAATCGGTCAATGCCACAATAAGTCACCCTTGCAATATAACTTTATTCAGGCACCGCCGCTATGTTATTTCCTTTACTCTGCTACAACCCTTGTATGCTTTTGCTCCACACTTGAGGGAACTTGCTTAAAGCACACTTGTCGAAAAGTGAACATCAAGACCAATGGGCGGTCTTGCCTCCAAAGAAGAAACCTTGTCGGGCTAGTTGCAGCTCGCTTGTATTGTCGAGCGGACTCGAAAACAAATCAAGGGCTTAATCTAACCATGAGTCCCATTCCTCCGTGCACAATTTTTCCATACAAGGCACGAACGTTCAAGGAATATAACTTAAAAATTTTAAAATTGACTAAGCTCAAATTTTGGCAACTTAGCTTTTCAGTTATCTTCGTCCCGGCAAGGCTAGATTCCTTTGAACGACGCCTGGTCCAGACCTTTATATCCTCCTTCCCCGGTGAACTTGTGGGCGGAGGAATCTTCTTTTTGAGAAGGAAGAAGAGAAAATAATGATATGGAACCCTAAGGTTCTTTATTGCTTACCGGTAAAAGCTGCACAAAGCGCCGACATACATGCAAGGAAAAGAAAGATGCAACCGATTTGACAAGATGTGCAGGCACATAAACTTTATTTACGCACGGAGCTGCGCCGGCTTTGTACAAAGGGTCACATGCAACAGCGGCAAGGCTTGTACAAAAGTTGGTTGCGGAACAGGGCCCAATCACACTCATGGGTAAAACTTGCGAAGATGCTCAATGTTCCGGGAGTTGCTCACTGAACGCCATCTTCGTCTCAAAGCGGACAGCGCGGCCTAGTGGACTTCGCTTCACCCGATAAGGGCCTTCCCACTTCAAGGCCAACTTGTTGGAATTTATGGCGGATTGAACGCGCCAAGAACAAGGTCGCTTCCTCGAAGCTTCGGCATTAACTTTGCGGGTTATGATAGCAGCAAGAAGCTCACCGGTAGCGAGCAGCTCGCTAACAACTGAAGACGATCTCTCCTCGAGGAGCAGCGCGTCATCTCGCCAAGCAGCTGCTCTTGCTCAAGCTCATCATAAGCGAGCACTGTGGTGATCCATATACGAAGTTCCGTGGGGAGAACCGCTTCGCTCCATAGACAAGAACAAAAGGTGTCCGCCCGGCTCGATTCAAGCGCCGCTCGATCGACCAAAGAACCATTGGCAAGTTGCTCGATTCAATTTCTTCAAGACTTGTGCAGCCCGTCGAAAAGTTCTCGTCTTGAGCCCACAGCACTTCAATAGTTTCGCTTTCTCCGCTTGACCGCGTTTCTCGGTGAGCAACAAAGCGAAGCAGATCTTGGTGCCAAGATCTTGACGATCGCATGAAGGTGCGGCTCGTGAATTGTGTGCCATTGTCGGTGATAATCCTGTTAGGGATTCCAAACGGCAAACAATTGACTCAAGAACTTGACGGCCGATTATGCTGTCACCTTCCTCACCGTTCCACTTCGGGCCACTTTGTGAACTTGTCGATTGCAACGCATAAGTATTTCAAAGCCCCGATAGCTCGGGGAAAAGGGCCGAGGATGTCGAGCCCCTGCACGGTAAAATGGCCAGGATAAAGGGATTGTTTGGAGAGCTTGAGCTGGTTGATGAATCTGCTTGGAATGGAATCGCACGCTTCACACTTGGTTACTTGTGCGCTTGCTTCCCGAGGGCTGTTGGTCGAAGAAGCCTTGTCTTCAAGTGCTCCTCGCCCAATGTGGTGACCACATATGCTCCATGTATCTCGCCAACAGCTTTTGTCCATTTTCCCGGAAATGCATTTCATTTCAATTCGCTGAATCTTCTTCTCATAAAGATGTCATCGACAAACCTGGTACATACTTGATTGCCGAGCTACTCTTTCCACTTCTTCTTGTTCCTCGGAAGTTCTCCGTCTCAAGGAAATGGACTATTACAGCCCAGGCTGTAGTCAGGCTCGGCTCAAAGAAGGACCAAAGGCGAAGCAGCTGCCGCAGAACATCCGCTTCGACGGCAAGGGATCCCGCCGGAGCGTGATGTTCCCAAACAGCGATAATTGTCAGACACATCTTGTCGGGAGTGTCCGCTTCAATGAAGCAAGCCTTGGGGCTTGTCGGAGCATCGCTTCCTCGCCTCTTTCTCGCTGAGCCTCGAACCTTCTTGGCGGCGGTTCGGGAGCTCAGCGGAAAGTGGTCGCCAAAGCAATTTTCTCTTCTTGTTCCCTTGCTTGATGGTGTTACTGATGGTTGAGTCAGCTTGAGCACAAAACCTCTGGTTCCATGTGTAACTTGAGTGCAGACACTTTGACAGCCATCTCATGATGTCATTCGCTCCTCGAACATGTTCCATCGGCAGCCATCAAAATGTTCTTCTAGCTTCCTTACTTCATCGATGTATGCTTCCATCAACGGACTCGATAATCTTTGTTAACTTGGCTGACGACATGTTGTGAGTCACCCCTCACAATAAGCTTCTTGATCCCAAGCTCTGCCGCTATCCTCGAGTCCGCAAGCAAGCCTTCATACTGCAGATTGTTTGTTGCTTGCCCTTGGGAAAGTGCATTTGGACCACATACTTGAGGTGTTCTCCGTGCATGCATAAGTAGTACGCCAGACCGGGCGCCTTTGCAGCGAGAAGGCACCATCAAAGTGCATGACCCATTCTTTTGCTAGCTTCCTTGACGGGATGTTTTCTCCGGAGTTTCTTCGTCCGTGTTGGCGCCCATTCTGCTATAAATTTGCCAAAGTTCGCTCAAGCAGCTGAAGTACTTTCAAACTTGAGGCCAAAGCTTGACAATTCTAGTGCCCACTGACAATCTCGGCCTGTTAAGCCTGGATTCTCGATGGAAGGATGCTCGCATCATCCCTCCCTTGAAAGGATCCGACCTCGGATCAGATCTTCATCACCATGGAAGGCGAGAGGTCTTTGGCGTTGAAGGTGTCGCTCACGTTGTACTTGTCGCTTGGTAGGTCGAGCTTGTAGCGTTGTTGTTGTGGCGTGCTAACACCTTGAAGGTCCATCGTCGAGGTAGAAGTTTGGACTTGCGTTCGTTGGGGAGCGTTCCTTGCGAAGGTGTAGCCACAGAGATCGCCTATGTTGAAGATCATGGGTTGCTTGTTGATGTTGAGCTTGGCTAGTCGTTGTACTTGGCGCTCGATGGTGTGTCTTGTATCTTCATGCATCTTCTTGATGTAGCTTGCGGCGCACTTGCGTCGAGGTTGGTGCGCTCTTGTAGAGGAAGAGGTAGAATGTCAATGGGGACAATGGGTTGAAGCCGTGACGACCTCGAAGGGGACTTGGGTCGTCGAATGTCTTGCTGCGGTTGTAGGCGTACTTTCGGCGATGGGTAGACATGCCTCCCTCCTTGATGTTCTTCTTGATCAACCACAGTAGAGTGGATAGCGTCCGGTTAAATCACCTCCGTTTGGCGTCGGTTTGAGGATGGTATGCGGATGAGAACAAAGCTTGATTCGAGCTTGGCGCATAAGGTCTTCAAAAGTAACTCAAGAACTTGGCGTCCGGATTGGAGCGATTGTCTTTAGTACTCCATGGGCGCAAGATTTCCTACAAAGATTTGCAATATGTGGCATCGTCTACCTTGTTGCAAGGAATGAAATGTGCCATCTTAGAAAATCGATCCACACAACAAACACGGAATCCTTTCCATTTTGAGTTCTAGGCAAACCAAGTACAAAATCCATGCTAATGTCTTCCCAAGGTTGATAAGGAATAGGAAGAGGCATGTAAAGACCATGAGATTGAGCTTTTGCTTAGCTTTGCGCATGTAGAAACATCGGGTGGTGAAGCGTGGACGTCTCGAAACATCTTGGGCCAAAAGTAGTTCTTGGAGGCGTGGCGAAGGTCTTGTCGCGTCCAAAATGTCCCATGAGTCCGCCTCCATGAGCCTCTTGCAAAAGGTAAGCGAAGAGAAGACTGGGGAATGCATAGTTTGTTAGCTCTCATAAGATAACCATCCTTGAGGTAATATTGTTCCCAAGATGTATCGTCAAACATTTAGCATAATGAGTGCAAAAGATGGATCACTAGCATACAAATCTTTTATGTGCTCAAAGCCAATAACATTCAACTCAAGTTGGGTGACAAGCGTGCATATCGTGAAAGTGCATCGCTACATTTTCCTTACCCTTAATGTACTTGATCACATATGGGAAAGATTCAATAAATTCACTCCATTTGGCATGATGCTTGTTCAATTTAGTTTGACCTTTCAAGTACTTAAGCGTTTCATGATCGGTATGGATGACAAACTCATGAGGTCTAAGATAATGTTCCCAAACATGTAGTACACCACTAAAGCATACAATTCCTTGTCATATATGGGATAGTTAAGTTGAGCACGGAGAGTTTTCACTAAAATAAGCAATGGCTCGTTTTCTTGCATTAAAACTCCATGATTCGGTACCACTTGCATCACAATGAACCTCAAAAGTTTTGTCAAAATTGGGCAAAGCAAGAATGGGAGCATGGTAAGCAAGACTTGAGCTCATCAAAGCGTTGGATTGCAAAATCCCCAAACAAAGGTATTCTTCTTACTCAAAGCATGCAAAGGAGCTGCAATAGTGCTAAAGTTTTCACAAAGCACGATAAAAACCTAAGACCAAGAAACTTTACTTGTTGCAAATTGGTGGGTTGGGGCCAAGTTTTAATTGCTTTGATTTTAGTTTCATCAACATGGACACCCTTGGAAGAACAACAAACCAAAACCACTTTGTCAACGCCAAAGTGCATTTTTCAAGTTGGCATAAAGACTTTCCTTTTGAAGTGTTTGCAAAACAAGCAACATGATCAAGATGCTCTTTCATGGTTTTGCTAAACACAAGAATATCATCAAAGTAAACCACAACAAAGATTCAAATATAAGTGAAGTACATGATGCATGAGACACACAAAAGTTAAGGTGCTTAGGCAAACCCATAGGCATAACCAACCACTCATATAAGCCAAATTTGGTTTTGAAAGCAGTTTCCATTCATCACCCTCATGAATGCGGTTGATAATAGCCACTTTTAAGATCAATTTTGAGAAAAGTTGGCTCCACTAAGTTCATCAAGCATATCATCTAAGCGAGGAATGGGATGCCTATAAGCATGGTGATAGCATTTATAGGTCTATCAGACACAAGCGGAAACTTCCATCGGGCTTAGGCACAAGTATAGCAGGAGCGGCACAAAGGCTTAAGCTTTCATGTACATGACCGTTGTCGATTAGTTGTTGTACTTGCCGTTGAATCTCCTTGGTTTCTTGGGATTGACACGGTATGGAGCTTTGTTTGGAAGTGGCGCTCGGGGGATGAGGTCGATCGATGCTCAATGCCTGAGAGGTAGACCGGAGGTAGCTCATCGGAAAACATCTTGAAATTCTGCAAAGAGATTGAAACACAAAAGGTAGCTCATGAATGGTGTTGTTAGTTTTTCTCCATCCTTGCACACAAGGACAAAGTGCATCACACTCGATGGGTTCTCACACATCTCTCATCTCACTTTTGGTGGCAAATAGTATGAGTTTTTTCTCTCTAAGCGAAGAGCTCAAATTTGGCTTGTGGCTCTCACTCACTTTTGGTGGCTCACTTTCTCCTCTTCTCTCTTTGGTTGGTGGCTTGTTTGTGGCTATCCTTGACTAGGAGACATGGGTCGTAGGACATATTCTTTCCTTTCATCTTGAAGCTATAGTGGTTTGTATGCCCATTGTGGAAGACACGGTGAATTGCCATGGCCGACCAAGGAGGAGGTGGCAAGGTCATTGGGACCACATCACACTCCAAAGTGTCCTCATATGCACCAATTTGAAGGATACTTGGACCGTATGCTCAACTCGTATAGTTAAAGTCCTTAGCCATTGAACCTTGTAGGGGTTGGTGCTTCTTCTTGACCAATTGGGCTTGGAGCATAGTTCTTACGCTTGCCAAGTTGGCAACTACCTCCATCGATGATGACCTTGGGATCGTCCATTGATGCGGCCTTTGTGTGGAAGATGTGGCATCGTTGGTCTTCTTCTTGTTGATGTTGAAGTGTCAAGACCTTGGAACAACAAAGCGGGACTCGTATCTTCATCACAAAAGACTTGATCATCTTCATCCTCGTTGATGCGCGGTGCATGGCCACTTGCTCAATAGCTTCCATTTCATCTTCACTCATTGAGTCGTAGGTGCCATCGTCGTTGAGGATCATGGTGCGTTTGTTGGTGCATTCATATGACTTGTGGCCTCGGCGCGCAAGTGAAACACTTGAAGGAGCTTGTCTTGATGGTCTCATCGGTTGGAGTAGATGATGAAAGCAGCGTCTTGAAGTTGCTTGTAGTAGGAGGAGGCGACTTGAACTTGTGAAGTTTCTTGTAACTTGACTTGTCGTCGTTTGCTTGGAAAACTTGGTTGATGTCGAAGTTGGAGTAGTTGTTGAAGCTTGGTTGTTGGAAGCCGTATGTCTTGGATGAGTACTTGGTGCGAAGTCATCTTGCACTTGTCGTTCCGCCTTTGTAGCTTGATGCACGAGCTCAATGAGGTTGGAGTAGGGTTGGAAGTCGGCGATCTTCTTGATGGGATGATTGAGTCCATTCAAAATCGTGCCATTGTTTGCTCATCATCCTCGTGACATTGGCTGAATCATGGCAATCTCCATTTCCTTGTAGTATTCTTGACACTCTTTGTTCCTTGCTTGAGAGTTGTAGCTTCTTGAAGAGATCACGGTTGTAGTAGGTGGGCACAAAGCGTGCTCATGACATCCTTCATTTGAGCCCAAGTGGTGATTGGAGTTCACCTCTTGCGGCACTCAAGGACTTGTTCCACCATATGAGCACATAGTCTTGGAACTCAAGTGATGCCATAGCGATCTTCTTCTCTTCCTCATAGTTAACAAGAAAGATTTTGTCGACCTTCAATGCCCATAGAGGTACTCTTGGGATCATTGCTTCCATTGAACTTGGGCATTGTGAATTTGAGAGCTTGCCATAGCGTTGCTCTTCATTGTGTTGTAGGCGATGGTGATGATGGCGCCCTTGGCGTGGAGGTAATCATCCTCATGTTGCTCTTGGCGTGGAGAAGTCCATGATCAACTTGCTCTTGTTGACCTTGAGGTTGAGTTTGAGCTTGAGGTGCTTGTGAGAGGAGCTTGTGGGCTTGGCGTTGTGCGGATGGTAGTTCCTCTCTTGGATTTCTTCTCGAAGGCTTCCTCTTGATTGCGCCTTCGCGATTGCGGTTGGCGATAGCTTACTTGATGCTTGAAGGGCGTTCCGCCTCGAGCTTGTGCTTCTCGTTGTTGTTGTTGAAGGCGTTGAGCCTCGGCGTCTTGTTGTTCTTGAGTGTAAGCGTGCTCGTTCTTGTTCTTGTTGGCGGCGAAACGTTGTCGTTCTTGAGCTTGAGCAGCTGCGCTTGGTTTGATTGAGGGCCGAACTTCATCATCAACTTGCTCTTGGAATGCTTGTCGTGTAGCGGGTTGCGAGATGCATGCGGTCTTGTTGTGGCTCGTCGAAGAGTGATGTGATGTACTTGTGCGGGAGAAAGTCGTCGGATGGCGACTTGAGTGGCTCCGTCTTGAGTGTGAGATGTAGAAGGAGGCGGTTCACCAACAAAGCGCGGATCTCCATTCTTGCATCATTCTCTTTCTTGTCTTGGCGTCGATCTTGTTGTCGAGTAGTCTCTTGTACGTTGCTCGATGTAAGTCGGTGGCGAGGTTGTCGATCATTTGTTCATTGCTTGTTGCTCTTGATGTAGAAGCTGATTGTCGTAAAGGTGGCTCTTGGTGGCGTATGATGACATGTCGTCGTCTTGCTTTCGATGAAGAGTGGATTTGTAGAAGAACTTGGCTATCCATCATTTCAAGCAAATTGTGAGTGGTAGAAGGAGAACTAATACCAATGTACCTTTGACGAAGTTGAAGATGAATCAAGTTCACTCAAATGCGGACAATGAAATAGCACTATTGGTACCGATCCTTGTCGATTCTCACACCTACACAAGTAAAAGCTTTTGGTGGAGCTTGGTTAGGATGGTGGCACAAAATTGATTGCAATCGTTAAGCTTGACTCAAAATGTTGAAGAAGATTCATAAATTAGCATATATGCAACAAGAGACCAAGCAAGTAGTGGTACGGAACACACCGCAAATAGATAAATGGGATTGTGCAAGCCAAAAGTGAGCCAAAATGTGGAATCCGAAAATGCTCTTGTTGCACAATACTAGAGGCTATACGATTGCACAATAAGGCGGATCTGAGACTTGTGCACAACCTACTAGGAAAAATCAGCGATCTCTATCCCAAGTATGCTATATGTATGGTATTTGATGCAATGATCCAGATGATCTTATATGACAATCTTAATGTAGTATGATGCTATGTTCTTGCTTATAAGCTCTTTGCTTATCTTTCCTCTTTGCTTAAAAGCTTGAGTGGCTCTTTCTCTTTTGCAAAATTCACGAACCAAGATAGCAATTGTGTATCATGACAACTTTGTGACACACAAGTTGATTCGAGATATGCACCACGATGGTATGTATGATATGGTGTATGTACTAATGTGCACAGTCATTGCGGCAATACTCAATGGCTAGTCTCGATGGGTAAACAGCATAGATGGTCTATGATGGTTATCAATGCAATTGCAAGGTATGACAAAGATATGCGTCGAAGTTACGTCAAGTAGCGAAGATGAGTAGTCGACGAAATGAATTTGTTGTTGATGTCTCACGCACCTAAATAGCGAAACACAATAGGACACGAAATCTCAACTCAAATTCGCATAGTCAAATGAATGGTGATGCGGTGTAAGTGGGGGTTTTGGCAGAGTGGAAGTGGTGGTGGGTTGTGGTGTGGAGGTATGTAGGGAGTGTAGGTGGTGGTGGTGGTGGAGGAGGACTGCAAACTGTTGAGAACGTAGTAATTTCAAAATTTCCCTCACGCACACACAAGATCATGGTGATGCATAGACATACCTTCTCCCTTCTTCTGTCCAGCCGCTTCTGTTTGAGTTATGAGAACAATGCAAGTCGATGCCACAATAAGTCACCCTTGCAATATAACTTCATTCTAAACCCTTTCTAGCTATGTTATTTCCTTTACTCTGTTACATCCCTTATGCCTTGACTCGCTTGTAAGGGCGATTCACCGATATAGAGCACTCCCCGGCAAGGGGATCTCGGCAATGGTGCGGAACAGTGAGCCCCAGTGGTGGAGCCCATGATCCACCGAGCCCAGCCACGGGTGACCCTCTCTATCAGAGGAACTTCCCCTTGGGTTCTGCTGATCTTCTTTCTCTGTCTTTTGGATATCTGCTGATTTTCCCTTCCTCTTCTATCTTGAGATCCTCCTCTTGGGGACCCGATGGAAGCCCAGGGCCACCGTGGCGAGGAGAAGCGTCTGTTGTTCTTACTGAGGATGTCGTCGGCCCCGGAGAAAGAAGGTCGTATGAAAGACCCTTGTGAAAGAACCGCCATTGGCAGTGGCCGCAGGTGGCAGAGAATGCTGGCGTCATCTTGGCTTGACGGGAGGATCTTGACGGCGGCCTGTACCGACTGCCGACCCCTCCGCCAGCATGGTGCTGGGCTCAAGACCCACCAGCGCTTACTTGAAAATTTGGTGGCGTGTACATCAAGCTTCCCTGGCGTCAGGCTCAGGCGCCCGGTCGAAAGAAGAAAGAGTTTGTGAGGTGCCTCTCTTTGGCTTTGCGGTGGTCGACAAGCGAGCGGCAGGCGGCAGCAAGTCGAGGAAGGCAGTTGCTCCAGCTGGTGTCACTCTCGCGCGCCAACAAGCGAAGCTTGAGTCGAGGAGCGCTTGTTGTGCAGGCGGGAGTTGACATAGAGAAACATGCTTGCCAAAACTCCGGAACCCAACAGGGAGGCCCTCCGATCCATTGCGAGAGGAGAGGTGCAGCTCGGCGAAGCAAAGGCGTTCATCTGGAGAAGGCGAAGGCGAGGAGCAGAGAGGCTTCGCCCGCCGGGGAGATGTCCATGCGGGAAGGTGGTGACCGCGGAGAAAGCTAGTCTGGATAGTCGCGAGGAGGAGCTCGAGGCCGAGAAGCAGTCTGCTTGGCGGGACACTAAAGGAGGCAAAGGCGCGGCAGCGGCAGCCCGGGAACCCGCCAGAAGGATTTAGAAGGAGGAGAATTAGTGCTTGTTGGAGGCGGATATGGGAAGAAAGAATGAAGAGCTTGCCGCTCCAGTAGCGTGGAAGACGCCTGCAGCGCCCATGGCGAGCTACAAGTCCGACTTGCCGAGAAGACCAAGGAGCTGAAACGCGCCAAAGACTCGAGTGCCGATCTTTGGCTGGCGGCTACCTTAGCGCGGAGGCGGCTGGGCGCCGCCAAAAAGCGAAGGGCGACTTGAGGAAGGAGCTCAAAGAACAGCGGCGTGGAGCTGCTTGGCTGAAGGCGCCCGAGGCCCAGAACACCTTCAAGACCGCGGTGGAGCTACGGGCCGAGGGGCCTCGTCAGCATCGCCCAGCGCTCATCGGCGAGGCTGGCGAGGAGGCTGGACTTAGCGGAGACCGGGTACTCCGGAGGAAGAAAATCTCCAGCCCGTGCAAGCTCACGCTTTTCTTCAAGGATGTGGTAGCGGCTCTCCGGCAGCTCCGGGAAAAGAATTCGAAGCAGGCGGCCAACTAATTATTGCGATCTGCACCAAGGTCTGGAGAAGGTGTTGGTGAAGGTACTCTTCATAACCCGGCGTCGACCTCTCCGTGTCACCAAGATTCTTGCGTGTAGGTGCCGATCTCGAAAACTCAAAAGACATCGTCGCACCTATTGTGGACAAGATCAGCGAGGAGTTAGGAGAATTGACGGCGGCGTGTGGATAGGCGCCCTTCTTCTCCTTCTTCCCCCGCATCTTGTGGGTTATGAGAACAATCTGGTCGATGCCACAATAAGTCACCCTTGCAATATAACTTTAATGCAGGCCTTTACTAATATGTTATTTCCTTTACTCTGTTACAACCCTTGTATGCTTTTGCTCCACACTTTGAGGAGACTTAGCGGCGCCAAAGCACACTTGCTTGAGTCTGCGGAACATCCAGTGACCCATGGCGGTCTTGACCTGCGGCCTCAAACCATGTCAAGGGCTAGTTGCTGCTCGCTTGTATTGTTGGCGGACTCGAAAACAAATCAAAGGCGCAATCTAACAGCATGAGTCGATTCCTCAGTGCACATTTTTTCCATACAAACCACGAGCGTTCAAGGAATATAACTTAAAAATTTTAAAATTGACTAAAGCTCAAATTTTGGCTTAAGCTTCTACATTATCTTACGTCCAGGCAAGGCTAGATTCCTTTGAGCGGCCTTTGGTCAGAGACCTTTATATCCTCCTTCCCCCGGTGAACTTGTGGGCGGAGGAATCTTCTTCTGAGAAGGAAGAAGAGAAAATAATGATATGGAACCCTAAGGTTCTTAATTGCTTACAGGGGTAAAAGCTGCACAAAGCGTCAGATATACATGCAAGGAAAAGAAAGATGCACGAATTTGACAAGATGTGCAGGGCACATAAACTTTATTCTGTGCAGGGAGCTGCGCCCGGCTTTGTACAAAGGGTCATATGCAATGGCGGCAAGGCTTGTACAAAAGTTGGTTCTTGGGGAGGCAACAGCCCGGCGCCTCATAAATAAAACTTGCGAAGATGCTCAATGTTCCGGGAGTTGCTCACTTTGGAGCGCCATCTTCGGTCTCCAAAGCCGAACGGCGCCGGGCCTAGTGACTTCGTTCACCCGATGAAGGCCTTCCCACTTCGGCGTCGACTTATTTGGAATTCTTGGCGGATTGAGCAGCGCGAAGAACAAGGTTAGCCTTCCTCGAAGCTTGGCATTAACTGCGGCTATGATAGCAGCGCAAAAGCTTCGCTGATAGCGAGCAGCTCGCCTGCTTGACTGAAGGCAGCGATCCTCCTCGAGGAAGCGGCCGCGTCATCGCCGCAGCTGCTCTTGCTCAAAGCTCATCATAGCGAGCACTTCGTGGTGATCCATATCACGAGTTCCGTGGGGAGAACTGCTTACGCTCCATAGAGCAAGAACAAAAGGTTATGCGGCGGTGGCTCGATTCGACGTCGTTCACGATCGACCAAAGAACCACTGGCGGCTGCTCGATCCAATTTCTTCCGCACTTGTGCAGCACTGCGCGAAAGTTCGGTCTTGAGCCGGCGCGGCACTTGGCGTTCGCTCTCTCCGCAGCCGTTGCTTCTCGGGTGAAGCGACAAAAGCCGACGCAGATCTTGGTGCCAAGATCTTGGGCGTCTTGCATGAAGAGTGCGGCTCGTGAATGTGTGCCATTACCGGTGATAATCCTGTTGAGGGATTCGAAGCAGCGAACAATTGACTGAAAGAACTTGACGGCTGACTATGCTGTCACCTTCCTCCTTGGTTCCGCCGGGCCACTTTGTGAACTTGTCGATTACAGCGTGCAAGTACTCAAAGCCCCGATAACTTCGGGGAAAAGGGCCGAGGATGCCGAACCCAGACCGAAAATGGCGGGATAAAGGATTGTTTGGAGAGCTTGAGCTGGTTGATGAATCTGTTTGGAATGGAAGCTAGCCGCTTCACACTTGGTTACTTGTGCAGTTGCTTCTGGAGGGCTGTTGGTCGAGAAAAAGCCTTGCAGGCAAGTGCTCCTGCGCTTGATGTGGTGACCACATATGCCTCCATGTATCTCTGCCAACAGCTCTTGTCCATTTTCACGAAATGCATTTCAATTTCACTCGTTGAATCTTCTTACATGCAGTATGTCATCGACAAACTGGTACATATGATTACCGAGCTTCTCTTTCCACTTCTTCTTGTTCCTCGGGAAGTTCTCTGTCGAAGAAATGGACTATTGGTTGTGCGAGTACATGGCTTGTGGCTCCGGCGATGGACCAAAAGCGCAAAAGGCTGCTGCAGGAACATCCGCTTGACGGCAGGGATCTGCCGGGCGTGATGTTCCCGACAAGCGATGTCGGTACACATCTTGTCGGGAGTATATGCCTTCAATTAAACAAGCCTTGGGGCTTAGTCGGAGCGAGCGCTCCTCGACTCTTTCTGCGTTGAGCACAGGAACCTTCTTGGCGGCGGCTCGGGGAGCTCTGCCGGAAAAGTGGTCGCCATGAGGCAATTTTCTCTTCTTGTTCTGCCCGATTGATGGTGTTCTTGATGGTTGAGTCGGCTTGAGCACAAAATCCACTGGTTCCTGAGTAACAGGTGTCAGACACACTTTGTGAGCCATCTGCGATGTCATTGAGCTCTCGGAACATGTTGTTTCCATCTGCGGGCCATCAAAATGTTCTTCTAGCTTCCTTACTTCATCGATGTATGCTTCCATCAGCGGACTCGATAATCTTTGTTAACTTGGCGGACGACAAGTTGTAGAGTCACTACGACAATAAGCTTCTTGATCCCAAGCTCTGCTGCTATCCACGAGTCCGGCAAGCAAGCCTTCATACTCTGCGGAATTGTTTGTTGCTTGCTCCTTGGGAAAGTGCATTTGGACCACATACTTGAGGTGTTCTCGGTGGGGCGACAAGTAATGCGCTTGCACGGCGCCTTCAGCGTGAAAGGCACCATCAAAGTGCATGACCCATTCTTTGCTAGCTTCCTGTGAGGGGATGCTCTTCTCCTAGGAGTTTCTTAAATCCGGTGTTGGCGTCCATTCTGCTATAAATTCTGCAAGCCCGGCTCTGAACAGTTGAAGTACTTTCAAACTTGAGGCCAAAGCTTGACAATTCTAGTGCCCTTTCGACAATCTGCTGTTGCTTCCGGATTCTGCACGGTATCCTCTTGTTGGAGCGAGTGACAAGCTGTGATCTCATGTGCTTGAAATGGTGGCGCAGCTTCCTTGAGGCCATGAGTAGGCGAAAAACAACTGCACACAGGAGTACCTTGATCTAGCTCCTGCAAAAGGCCGACAAATAAAGCTATTGGCGCTGCACCTTCTTCTTCTGTTTTTCTCCGCAGCAGCCCGCAGATCCATCCCTAGCGGGCGAACTTAGCGGATCGGGGCTTGCCAGGGCAAAAGCTTGTCGAAGCCCCTGTTTGTCGCTGGACTCGGTTCTGCAGCGGCCTCTTGGCTCATCATCTGCCTCCTTTACGCCCAGCGCAGCACTAACCACTTGATTCGTTGCGCTAGGTATAGCGACCTTCTCTTGTGTAGGTGCGACAAGTGTTGAGTGGAGGACAAATATTTCTTCAAGTCTTGCGGTGCCAGCCTCCGCTTCGAGGTCCATTTCATGGGACCCGCCTTTTTCAAGATTTTGAAAAATGGCGAGAAGCGTTCAGCCAGAACTTGAAATGAATCTACTAAGAGCGACAACGCATCCGGCAAAGCCTTAGCACGTCCTTGGCAGCTTTGGTGCTTCAATTTGCTGAATGGCCTTGATCTTGTCGGGATTGGCTTCAATCCCCTCACGGAGACCTAAAAAGAACCGAAGAAGCTTGCGGAAGGAACTCCGAACACACTTCTCGGGGTTCAACAAGATTGACCTTAGCAGATTTGCAAAGTCTCATCAAATCTCGGATCGAGTCTCCTTGTCCTTGCTCTTGACCACTATGTCATCCATGTAAAGCTTCTACATTTACGTGCAGTTGTGTGGCTCAAAAGCATGGTGACTACTCTTGCAAATGTTGAACCAGCATTCTTTAGCCGAAAGGCATCCGTCTGAGCGATCGTGCCACATGGAGTAATGAATGCGGTTTCTCCTCATCCTCTTACGCCATGAAGATCGATGATATCTGAGTATGCATCAAGGAATGAAAGCAGATCACATCTGCTGTGGAGTCAACAATCTGGTCCGATGCGGCGGAAGGGGAATGGATCCTTGGGACATGCTTTATTAACATCAGTGAAGTCAATACAAAGCCTCCACTTCCCGTTTGCCTTGCACACGACTACTGGATTGGCTAGCCACGTCGGATGGAGTACTCCTCGGACCAGCCTGCTGCTTCCAACTTCTTGATTTCTTGGCTATGAACTCTTGGCGCTCTCTTGCTTGCTTCGACTCTTTGCTTAGCGGGCGGCGTGAGGCGAGCGGCAGGTGGTGCTCAATCACTTCACAGGAACACCGGGGATGTCGAGATGGTTGCCATGCAAACACATCGACATACGCCATTGAGGAAAAGCAATGGCGCTTTTTCTATTAGGATCAGCGTGGCCTTGATGGTGAAAGTACCACCGTCTGCCGTCCTCATAATGACCACTTTCTTAGTCTCACGGTGAAGCTGCCTTTGCCTTCTTGCACTTGGGGTGGAGCTCGATGGTGCGTCCTCGGCGGCAGCGCCTCCGGAGAGGTGCGCAGCCGGTGGGCATCGAGCTACTCTTGCGGACTTGGCCTTCTTCTTCCCGGGGAGCCTCGGCAAGTGGCTCGCTCTTGCTGCGGCTGCTGCTTCCAGGTAGATCTTGTCGGTGCGAGATAAGTGCATCTTTCTTATGCGCCTCGAATAGAAATGACACTATCGGACCCGGCATCTTGAGCACATTGGTAATGGTGAGAGGCTGCCATAGAACTTGGCAAGCGGTAGTTCGGCCGAGTATCCCATTGTAGGGCAATGGGATATCAACAACATCGAATGTGACTTTCTCTCATCACTGAAATTCAGCTCATTGCCAAACATCACTGGCGGTGTGATCTTCCCCTTGACTTGCCCTTCCTGGATTTATTCCTTGAAAGGTACCGATCTCTGCCGAGCTTCGATTGTCGGGGATCTGGAGTTTCTTGAGCACCTTCTTGAAGAGATCAGATTCAGGCGGCCCAGCCGTCAACCATCTTCCGATGACCTTGAGGCTGTGGATTGTTGGCGAGACCAACATCGGCAAGCACCCGACCTCGGTGATGCGATCGGGTGATCCTCAACATCAAAGATGATGGGCGTCTTGGACCACCGAGGGCTTGCGCGATTCAATGGGCCAGTTCTAGCTGCGCTCACCTCTCGCGCCTTTGCTTGAGGTTGGCGGTCTGCGAGGTGTCTTGAAGAAAACACCGCCGTCAATGCCCTAACACCTCCATTGCCTTCGAAACTCTTGGTCATCAGTCTCATCTTCCTCCATCTCATCATCCTCATCTTCATCTTCGTCCTTGTCGTGGCCCGGGAGTCTGTCGCCTTACTGCAGCTGCTAGGGTTTCACCGTGGCGCCCAGGCGAGAAGCTTCTTGCGGATCCCCGCCACCTTCTGGGCCTTCTCCTTGTCATGGCTTGTACTCAACTTTACGTAGCTCCGCCATCTGCTCAACTTTCTTGCAGCCTTGGAGGTCATGGCCCTTAGTGCGATGGATCTTGCAATGTGCTTGCGAACCATCCTGCTTGTCGTGCTACCACAGCCTCGCCCGGAGTCGCCAGCGTTAGCCTTGTCGAACCCGCCTCCGTCGCCTGGGAATGTTCGACGGCTAGCACATCCTTAGCCTTTCTTTTTTCATTGTTCGCCTCAGGTTCTTCCTTGCAGGGCGGCATCCTCCTTGTCAGATCATACTTGCTCCCTTAATCTCTCCCGGGGATTTTCCTCCATTCCTCGACTGTGCACACTTGTCGGCGGAGGCGGACAGCTGGCTGACATCTCTAATCTGCACATAGCCATCTCCTCCCTCATCCTCTGATTCACGCCGTTCGATGGAACCACGCCGATAACCATGGCGGGGTGGACGTCACAGGATGTTCTTGTGCACCTAGGCTGAATCTCTGTATGTGCTTCATGAGGGCTCTCCTCCTTCTAGATGAGCGAGATCTGAGATCGCTCTCTTGGCCATGGGGTTTGTGGCGCCTATGGGCCTTGCCAACAAACTGATGGCACAAATCCGCCATGAAGAAATGGGCAAATCCGGCAAGTGCATGAGCCAAGATCGGCGTTGGAAGCGAGCACTGGCGGGGAAGTAGTTGGCCAGGATCTTCTCGTCGCGTCCTCGGCAGCCTGCACCGCGATGGTGTAGGCGGCGAGAACTCAATGGATGTATCCTGCCATCGTACTTCTTAGATGCGTCGGGCTTGAAGTTCTTGGTCTTGAGCCGCTTTGGACTTGCCTGCAGCTCACGGGTGAGCGGGCTGACACGCATCTGACAAGTCGCTGGTTCCCCCTGGCGCATGCATATCGACGATGGGCCCGTGGCGCTAGTCAGATTGACATCGCGCTTCCCCTGCTTCGATCGGATCTGGCGTCTTCGTGCCGTCGTTCTTGGAGCGTGGCGCTGATGTCCAGCCGGAGTTCAGGAGTCCGGCAATAGCGGTGGATTCGGCGTCAAAGTTGGCCAGACAGGCAGCGACCTCGGCCTTGGGGCTGGGGCGCCGCAGTGCTTTTAGCGGTCTTATCGGCGTCGGCTGCGCTGGCGCCTTGCGAGAACCGATCGCTCGGTTGCGGGGCTTATTGCAGTTGGTGAAGCCGATGAGGCTGTAAATGGTCATCCTCGATCGTCAATCTTGTGTTGCGCCGAAAGATAATCTAAAACTCGCGGGCTCGGGCCAGCGCTTCCTCTGATCTTAGGTGGTGGCGGCGGCGCCCCGGCGAAGGCGGATGTGCTCGGACTCCCAAGCTGGATTGGAAGGCAACACCGTCGAGGCGACCGTACCTCCTCGCGCCCGGCATCTGACGCGTGCATGCTGGTCTCGAGCGTCTCGCGACCCACCAGCTTAGCCTTGCTCAATGCGAGCCGCGGTGCTAGGGCACCGGGGCGTTGTCGACCTTGCACCTCTGCAGGAAGGAGTGTGGTGTATGCTGCAGTGCGCCCGGCGCTGCGGGGCCTTGTTTTGGGACGGGTGACGGCGTGAGTCCACCGTCGGCGCCCAGCTCCTCGCTTGGCGTCCACTCCACCGCGTTGCTCCGGCGGTGGTGGTAGGAATCGATGTAACGGGCGGCCACCTCCGGCTTCTTCTTTGGTGGCATGTTGATGAAAGCGTTGATGTAAGCAGGCGGAAGACGGATCGGATGCTCCTGACCTCGATGCCCCCTACAGTGCGCCAAAGATGTCGAGGCGGTCTCTGTGGCCCACACGAGCACCTATGGGGCAGGGGCCTTCTAGTCCGGCATGGGAGGCGGGCGTCTTGTGAGCAGATTGAGGTCGGCCTTGGAGGCAGGCGATTTTACCCAGCCGGAGCTCTCGGGAGAGATAAAACTCCTCTGCTGCTTTGTGTTTGTATTTGTTCTTGCTCGAGGCCTTGGCGTATAGTGGTGTTGGATCTCTGAACTGGAACCCCTTCTCGTCGCATGGGCCTCCCTTTTATAGTCTAAGGGGTCGCCGGCGAGTGGCAGTGTAGGAAGAGGGGTAGAAAGGTAAAAAGCAGCGAGTTGGTATAGCAGTGTCCCCTACCTAACTCGGCCGCGGGGACAAGGGCATTTAATGCCGTCGGTAGCTAGTCGTGTGCAAAGAAAGCGACCGTTAGGTCGCCACGGTTGCCACGATGGCCTCCTTGTCAGCTCCACGCCTCGCCCGCATGGCGCAATGCGGCGCCTGCGCCACGCTGCTCTGGGATGGCCACACAGAGGTGACACGTTTACTGAATCTTGACTGGAGTTTACGTCTTGAGGGTGGCAGCCTTGCCGCGAAAGCAAGCGCCTTGTGATCCTTCTCTTGTTCTTGCCCGGCAAGCTTGCGGATCGTCGAAGATTCTGCGGGGCGCCGCAGGCGTCGCGGCAAGTCTTCTGAAGCATAGCAGTTGGCCTTTTCCCGAGCAAAGCTCCTCTTCTTAGGGCCTTTGTCCTCCCGTCGAAGCTTCTCTTACGCGGGATCTTTGTCTTCTCGAGTTGATACTTTGTTCTTGAATGGCGATAATAGGAAATAGCGGAGGTCTTGGCGAGGCGCCCGACAGAAAGCCTTGCCTTGGTAGCTACTTGTTGCCCGTGCACAAGTTCAGAGTACTAAAAGGTACCCTACTTTAGTCTGCACCGACAAGCACTTAGGTGATGTAGGTGGAACCCTATGGCGTTGATCTTTCACGTTTGGAGTGGATCCTCACGGGAATCCACGAAGAACAGCGGAAGCACAAAAGGAAAACAGAGGGAAAGCGAGAGAGAATCACTCAACCAACAAGGAATCGATCACACAAGTGCTAGATCACCACACACATAAGAGATACACGAGATCCAAAAGTCAGACAAAAGGTAAGGATACAAAGGAACCGTTCTTCTCCGAGGCCTTGATGTTCTTCCCTAAAGGGGTCTTGAATCCGCTTAGGATCTTCTCCGAAAGAATTCGTGATCTCAGGAGAAGTATCCAAATGGATGAGCAAAACTCTCACACAAATATGAGCTAATCAATGCTAAGTCTCAAAGTGAGGAGATGGGGTCCTATAAATAGACTTGGGGGTGAAGAATGGGTACATGGGCTCGGCCAACAGCGCCTGCACGCCTGGCGGATGATCGAGCGAGGGTCCGGATGATCCGGGCTGGTCAGGATGGTCGGGTGGTGGCTGGATGAGCTGGAGATCGGCTGAGTGGCGCAGCGGGCGGATGTCGGCTGGTGGTCGGATGTCAGGGCGAGGTCGGATGATCCGGAATTGGGTCAGGATGATCCGGCCGAGGTTTGAGCCGGGGAGTCTTGAGACAGAGTTGGCGGATCGTCCGGGCGGGGTCGGATCGTCCGAGCTCTGTCGGATCGTCCGGACGCCCGTCCGGATCGTCCGGCCATCCTGGTCCTTATTGCTTTCCTCTCGCGTCTTCATGCATGTCTTCCGCTTCGGTTCTCCTTGCTTCCTAGCTTCTTCATGGTTGGCCTTGGTACTGAGTATGCATAAGCGTTTCCGTTTGAGGTAGTAACCATGTCTCATGTGAATCGAAAGGAATTGTGAGAGGAGTGATGTCACCTCGGTTTCAAGAGCTCTTGCGTGCTCGAGTCATAGGTCCTTGTGGGGTTGGAGGTGTTGATGTAGAGTCCATGGGGATGATGGAAGGATGCTCCGCATCATATCCCTCCTTGAAGGATCCGACCTCGGATCAAGATCTTCATCACCATGGAAAGGCGAGAGGTCTTTGGCGTTGAAGGTTTAAGCTCACGTTGTACTTGTAAGCTTGGTAGGTCGAGCTTGTGGCGTTGTTGTTGTAGCGTGCTAACACCTTGAAGGTCCATCGGCTCGAGTAGAAGTTTGGACTTGCGTTCGTTGAGAAGCGTTCCTTGCGAAGGTGTAGCCACGAGATCGCCTATGTTGAAGATCATGGGTTGCTTGTTGATGTTGAGCTTGGTGCGCTAGTCGTTGTACTTGGCGCTCGATGGTGTGTCTTGTATCTTCATGCATCTTCTTGATGTAACTTGCAGGCACTTGCGTCGAGGTTGGAGTGCGCTCTTGTAGAGAAAGGTAGAATGTCAATGGGGACAATGGGTTGAAACCGTAGGCGACCTCGAAGGGGACTTGCGGTCGTCGAATGTCTTGCAAGGTTGTAGGCGTACTCGGCGATGGGTAGACATACCTCCACTCCTTGATGTTCTTCTTGATCAACACCAGAAGTAGAGTGGATAGCGTCCGGTTCGTCACCTCCATTTGGCCGTCGGTTTGAGGATGGTATGCGGATGAGAACAAGAGCTTGATTCGAGCTTGGCGCATAGGGTCTTCAAAAGTAACTCAAGAACTTGGCGTCGCGGTTGGAGACGTTGTCTTTGGTACTCCATGGGCGCAAGATTTCCCTACAAAGAGATTTGCAATATGTGAAGCATCATCTACCTTGTTGCAAGGAATGAAATGTGCCATCTTAGAAAATCGATCCACAACAACAAACACGGAATCCTTTCCATTTTGAGTTCTAGGCAAACCAAGTACAAAATCCATGCTAATGTCTTCCCAAGGTTGATAAGGAATAGGAAGAGGCATGTAAAGACCATGAGATTGAGCTTTTTACTTAGCTTTGCGACATGTAGAGCATCGGGTGGTGAAGCGTGAGGCGTCTCGAAACATCTTGGGCCAAAAGTAGTTCTTGGAGGCGTGGCGAAGGTCTTGTCGCGTCCAAAATGTCCCATGAGTCCGCCTCCATGAGCCTCTTGCAAAAGGAGCAAGCGAAGAAGACTACGGAATGCATAGTTTGTTAGCTCTCATAAGATAACCATCCTTGAGGTAATATTGTTCCCAAGATGTATGCATCAAACATTTAGCATAATGAGGTGCAAAAGATGGATCACTAGCATACAAATCTTTTATGTGCTCAAAGCCAATAACATTCAACTCAAGTTGGGTGACAAGCGTGCATATCGTGAAAGTGCATCAAGCAACTACATTTTTCCCTTAATGTACTTGATCACATATGGGAAAGATTCAATAAATTCACTCCATTTGGCATGATGCTTGTTCAATTTAGTTTGACCTTTCAAGTACTTAAGCGTTTCATGATCGGTATGGATGACAAACTCATGAGGTCTAAGATAATGTTCCCAAACATGTAGTACACGCACTAAAGCATACAATTCCTTGTCATATATGGGATAGTTAAGTTGAGCACGGAGAGTTTTCACTAAAATAAGCAATGGCTCGTTTTTCTTGCATTAAAACTCCGCCAATTCGGTACCACTTGCATCACAATGAACCTCAAAAGTTTTGTCAAAATTGGGCAAAGCAAGAATCGGAGCATGAGTAAGCAAAGACTTGAGCTCATCAAAAGCGTTGGATTGCAAAGATCCCCAAACAAAAGGAGTATTCTTCTTACTCAAAGCATGCAAAGGAGCTGCAATAGTGCTAAAGTTTTCACAAAAGCAGCGATAAAAACCAAGACCAAGAAACTTTGCACTTGTTGCAAATTGGTGGAGTTGGGGCCAAGTTTTAATTGCTTTAATTTTAGTTTCATCAACATGGACACCCTTGGAAGAGACACACGAAACAAGAAAACCACTGTCAACGCCAAAAAGTGCATTTTTTCAAGTTGGCATAAAGACTTTCCTTTTGAAGTGTTTGCAAAACAAGCTTAACATGATCAAGATGCTCTTTCATGGTTTTGCTAAACACAAGAATATCATCGAAGTAAACCACAACAAAGATTCCAATGTAAGGTCAAAGTACATGATGCATGAGACACACAAAAGTTAGGGAGCTTCAGGCAAACCCATAGGCATAACCAACCACTCATATAAGCCAAATTTGGTTTTGAAAGCGGTTTTCCATTCATCACCCTCATGAATGCGGATTTGATAATAGCCACTTTTAAGATCAATTTTTGAGAAAAGTTGGCTCCACTAAGTTCATCAAGCATATCATCTAAGCGAGGAATGGGATGCCTATAGCGCATGGTGATAGCATTTATAGGTCTACAATGAAGCACAAGTGGAAACTTCCATCGGGCTTAGGCACAAGTATATGAGGAGCGGCACAAAGGCTTAAGCTTTCACGTGCATGACCGGTTGTCGATTAGTTATTGTACTTGCCGTTGAATCTCCTTGGTTTCTTCGAGGATTGACACGGTATGGAGCTTTGTTTGGAAGTGGCGCTCCGGGATGAGGTCGATCGATGCTCAATGCCTCGTAGAGGAGGTAGACCAGGTAGCTCATCGGGAAAACATCTTGAAATTCCTGCAAAGAGATTGAAACACCAAAAGGTAGCTCAAGAGATGGTGTTAGTTTTGTTTCTCCATCCTTGCAAACAAGGACAAAGTGCATCACACTCGATGGGTTCTCACACTTCTCTCATCTCACTTTTGGTGGCAAATAGTATGAGTTTTTCTCTCTAGGCGAAGAGGCTCAAATTTGGCTTGTGGCTCTCACTCACTTTTGGTGGCTCACTTTCTCCTCTTCTCTCTTTGGTTGGTGGCTTGTTTGTGGCTATCACTTGACTAGGAGACATGGGTCGTGGGACATATTCTTTTCCTTTCATCTTGAAGCTATAGTGGTTTGTATGCCCATTGTGGAAGACACCGGGGTCAGTGCCATGGCCAGGAAGGAGGTGGTGGCAAGCGGTCATTGGGACCACATCACACTCAAAGTGTCCTCATATGCACCAATTTTGAAGGATACTTGGACCGTATGCTCAACTCGTATAGTTAGAAGTCCTTAGCCATTGAACCTTGTAGGGTGCGGGTGCTTCATCTTGACCAATTGAAGCTTGGAGCATAGTTCTTCGCTTGCCAAGTTGGCAACTACCTCCATCGATGATGACCTTGACGGATCGTCCATTGATGCGGCCTTTGTGTGGAAGATGTGGCATCGTTGGTCTTCTTCTTGTTGATGTTGAAGTGTCAAGACCTTGGAGACAACAAGAGGCGGGACTCGTATCTTCATCACAAAAGACTTGATCATCTTCATCCTCGTTAATGCGCGGTGCATGGCCACTTGCTCAATAGCTTCCATTTCATCTTCACTCATTGAGTCGTGGGTGCCATCGTCGTTGAGGATCATGAGTGCGTTTGTTGGTGCATTCATATGACTTGTGGCCTCGGCGCCGCCAAGTGAAACTGCTTGAAGGTGCTTGTCTTGATGGTCTCATCGGTTGGATTAGATGATGAAGCGCAGCGTCTTGAAGTTGCTTGTAGTAGGAGGAAGACGACTTGAACTTGTAAGTTTTTTATTGTAACTTGACTTGTCGTCGTTGCTTGGAAGAGCTTGGTTGATGTCGAAGTTGGAGTAGTTGTTGAAGCTTGGTTGTTGGAAGAAGTGTGTCTTGGATGAGTACTTGGCGTGCCAGAAGTCATCTTGTACTTGTCATTCCGCCTTTGGCAACTTGATGCGAGCTCAATGAGGTTGGAGTAGGGTTGGAAGTCAGCGATCTTCTTGATGGGATGATTGAGTCCATTCAAGAATCGTGCCATTGTTTGCTCATTATCCTCCGTGACATTGGCTCGAATCATGGCAATCTCCATTTCCTTGTAGTATTCTTCAACCTCTTTGTTCCTTGCTTGAGGAGTTGTAGCTTCTTGAAGATCACGGTTGTAGTGGGTGGGCACAAAACGTGCTCGCATGACATCCTTCATTTGAGCCCAAGTGGTGATTGGAGTTCACCTCTTGCTTGTCGGCACTCAAGGACTAGTTCCCACCATATGAGCACATAGTCTTGGAACTCAAGTGATGCCATAGCGATCTTCTTCTCTTCCTCATAGTGGTGCAAAGCGAAAGATTTTGTCGACCTTCAAAAATGCCCGCCAGTGAGGTACTCTTCGGGATCATTACTTCCATTGAACTTGGGCATTGTGAATTTGAGGCTTTCCATTGGTATTGCTCTTCATTGTGTTGCTGCGGCGATGGTGATGATGACGCCCTTGATGTGGAGGTAATCATCCTCATGTTGCTCTTGGCGTGGAGAAGTCCATGATCAACTTGCTCTTGTTGACCTTGAGGTTGAGGTTGAGCTTAGCGAGCTTGTGAGGAGCTTGTGGAGGGCGTTGCTTGCGGATGGTAGTTCCTCTCTTGGATTTCTTCTCGAAGGCTTCCTCTTGATTACTTCGCGATGCGGTTAGCGATAGCTCGACTTGATGCTTGAAGAAGCGTTCGCCTCAAACTTGTGCTTCTCGTTGTTGTTGTTGAAGGCGTTGAGCCTCGGCGTCTTGTTGTTCTTGAGTGTAAGCGTGCTCGTTCTTGTTCTTGTTGGCGGCGAAACGTTGTCGTTCTTGAGCTTGAGCAGCTGCGCTTGGTTTGATTGAGGGCCGAACTTCATCATCAACTTGCTCTTGGAATGCTTGTCGTGTAGCGGGTTGCGAGATGCATGCGGTCTTGTTGTGGCTCGTCGAAGAGTGATGTGATGTACTTGTGCGGGAGAAAGTCGTCGGATGGCGACTTGAGTGGCTCCGTCTTGAGTGTGAGATGTAGAAGGAGGCGGTTCACCAACAAAGCGCGGATCTCCATTCTTGCATCATTCTCTTTCTTGTCTTGGCGTCGATCTTGTTGTCGAGTAGTCTCTTGTACGTTGCTCGATGTAAGTCGGTGGCGAGGTTGTCGATCATTTGTTCATTGCTTGTTGCTCTTGATGTAGAAGCTGATTGTCGTAAAGGTGGCTCTTGGTGGCGTATGATGACATGTCGTCGTCTTGCTTTCGATGAAGAGTGGATTTGTAGAAGAACTTGGCTATCCATCATTTCAAGCAAATTGTGAGTGGTAGAAGGAGAACTAATACCAATGTACCTTTGACGAAGTTGAAGATGAATCAAGTTCACTCAAATGCGGACAATGAAATAGCACTATTGGTACCGATCCTTGTCGATTCTCACACCTACACAAGTAAAAGCTTTTGGTGGAGCTTGGTTAGGATGGTGGCACAAAATTGTTGCAATCGTTAGCTTGACTCAAAAATGTTGAAGAAATTAGAAATTAGCATATGCAACAAGTAGACAAGCAAGTAGTGGTACAGGAACACACCGCAAATAGATAAATGGGATTGTGCAAGCCAAAAGTTAGCCAAAATGTGGAATCACGAAAATGCTCTTGTTGCACAATACTAGAAGGCTATACGATTGCACAATAGGCGGATCGAGCTTGTGCACAACCTACTAGGAAAAATGCAGCGATCTCTATCCCAAGTATGCTATATGTATGGTATTTGATGCAATGATCCAAGATGATCTTATATGACAATCTTAATGTAGTATGATGCTATGGTTCTTGCTTATAAGCTCTTTGCTTATCTTTCCTCTTTCTTAAAAGCTTGAGTGGCTCTTTCTCTTATGCAAAATTCACGAACCAAGATAGCAATTGTGTATCGATGACAACTTTGTGACACACAGTTGATTCGAGATATGCACCACGATGGTATGTATGATATGGGTATGCTTACTAATGTGCACAAGTCAATTGCGGCAATACTCAATGGCTAGTCTCGATGGGTAAGCAGCATAAAGATGGTCTATGATGGTTATCAATGCAATTGCAAGGTATGACAAAGATGTCGTCGAAGTTACCGTCGTGGCGAAGATGAGTAGTCGACAAAATGAGCGTTTGTTGGATGTCTCACGCACCTAAATAGCGAAACACAATAGACACGGAAATCTCAACTCAAATTCGAACCAAAGTCGAATGGTAGTCGGTGTCGTGGGGTTTTGGCAAGTGGAAGTGGTGGTGGTTGTGTGTGGAGGTATGTAGGTGTAGGTGGTGGTGGTGGTGGAGGAGGACTGCAAACTGTTGGGAACGTAGTAATTTCAAAATTTTCCACCACACACAAGATCATGGTGATGCATAGCAGGAGGGAGAGTCTTTCCTTACCCTCGTGAACCGAAGCGGGCGTTGAACCGGGGGAAGTAGTCGCGTCTTCCGGTTCGACCGATCCAGCACATTACTCCGCACCTCAAGTTCTTGACACACGTACAACTCGATGGCACTGACCTCCGATCCAGCAAAGCGGGAGGATTAAAGACGGCGGGCGATCTTGATGTTCAAGCTGTCCGAGGCTTGCCTAACACCGCTACAATATGAGAGGTGTAATATCGTGGAGGGGCACCGCCACGCCTAAGGCGATCACGATGATCAACTTGTGTGTCTATGGGGTGCCCCTGCCCTATATAAAGGAGTGGAGGAGGAGGCGGCCCTCTCTATGGCGCACCTAGAGTCCTACTCCCACCGGGAGTGGATTCCTTCCTAATCAACTAGGAGACCTTCCAAGTAGTAGGAGTAGGAGACAAGGAAGGAAGAGAAGGGAAGGAAGGGAGGTGCGGCCTCCCCTAATCCAATCGGACTAGGCCATGGGAGCGCGGCCTGCCCTAGGCACCCCTCTCTTTCCCGTATGGCCCAATAAGGCCCAATACTTCTCCCTCAATTCCGTAACTCTCTTACTCCGATAAATACCAACCACTGGAACCTTTCCGAACTCTGAATATAGTCGTCCAATATATCGATCTTTCGTCTCGACCATTTCGAGACTCCTCATCATTCCCGATCTCATCCGGGACTCGAACTCCTTCGTACATCAAAACTCATAAACTCATAATATAAGCATCCGAAACCTTAGCGTCGGACCCTATGGTTCGAGAACAATTGAACATGACCGGAACCGCTCGTCAATAACCAATAAAGGGCGG
>JAHHZJ010004098.1:0-22271 GCA_021437245.1 Aegilops speltoides | reverse complement strand
GCCGGGTTGTAGCCGAGAACTCCTCGAAGCCACTCAAGAGTGGAGAAATAATGGGAGGAGATGGGGAGATGAGGTGCAACCACCACTGGCCCCGTCTGGCCTCATTTAAATACTGTATGGATGGGAGCTTGTCCGCATCCGCCTCATGTCACATCCTAGCTTCTCCGCAATGCAATCGGTGCTAGTCTTTGGTGATGCATCATGTTTACTTTTACAGAAAGTTGAAATGGGATTGTCCAAACCTAGCATTAAAGGAATTCACTAGGTTCAATTCAAATATTTTCAAGAAGTCCAAATGGCTTTCAAAAATGTTCATCATTTATGGAAATATCGTAAAATGAGCTGCAGGTGATGCACATTTTTCCATGATATATTTGGGCTCAATTAAATCATTCTATTTGAATTTGGGCATTTAAATACTATAAAATATTTAAAATGTCCAACTAATCCTAAACTGAAATGTTCCATGTGGATATATTCCAAACAGTGGCCATGAGAAGTTTGATGATTTTTTGAGTGTGCCTAGTATTTTTAATAAAGCCATCAAGTCGTAAAAAATAGAAAATCAAACAAAAGAAAAGAGAGCTTATATGTAACTTCATTCGGACTCACTGCAGGCAGCCCACTTAGCAGCCCAGCAGCCAATCGCCCAGCCCCACCGTGAAGCCTCACTGCCGCCAACTCCCCGCCAGTAGTGGAAGCACGACGACGTTGCCGATGCCACCTCCCTTCGTGGCCGGAGGCTCATCTCCTCCTCTGCTCCCGCCACTGGAGACGCCTCGACTCTCTCTCGTTCCTCCCCCCTTTCCGCTTCTCCTCCTCGCTGCTCGGCAGCCTATGGCCGAACGCCACCATCGCCATCGCACTGCTCGCCGCGCCACGCCCACCGCTTAGCCTCCTTAACACGCCCAGAGTTTCCGCCCGGCTGCCTACGCCTCAAGGACACACGCGCCGCCGGACGCACGCCATACACTGGCCGCGGTATCTTTCAAGCCGAACGCCCGAGGTCGCTTCTACCAGACGCCATCAGGCGACTTCTAATCCTGTCGACGCCCGCAACCACTATGAGCTCCCGCCGAAACCCCTCTTCTCGAGCTTAAGATACCAGTCGCCGCCTTTTCGATTAAATCGGGCCATGCCGAGTTTCCTCGCCACGCCCGGCCAGCTCCGGCCGGTTCCACCACTCGACGCTGGTTGGTCTGCTCAAACGAGCCCAGCTTACGCTGAACGGGCACCACAGCTCGCCTTCGAAAGTGACCTACATTACAAGGCTTCATTGGCCATGCCAACTGGTTTAGTTCTAATGATGTGGATTCGACTTCCGTCTATGGACATGTGGGACCAGCCCACTTAATTAATCTAGGTTAGCTTAGATAAAACGCTAATTAACCTGGGCGTTAGAAGAGTAATCACACGCGGCCCACCGGTTAGTTTGAAATAATTTATATATGAAAAATCATGGGTTCAACCGAACACCGATGAAATAATTTATATGAAAAAATTATCGAAAAATCCAATCTATCCATTTGTACCATTTTCATGCATGTTAGAACAACTTATGACTACTGCTTAGGACAATTCACTAAATGGCATTTAAATAACCACTGTGGAGTTTTGAATCTCTGAATCTTGGATTCAAGCCAACTTCATTTATTGTGGTTTTAGTTGCATTAGCACAAACCACATCATATCGCCATGTCACATTCATGCATCATATTGTTGCATTGCATTGATTGTGTTTTTCTTTGTTTGTCGCTGTTGTCCCCTCTCAAGATGTGGTACCGGTCGATGTGATCGATGACACTGATGAAGAGTTATACTATCTTCGGCGCTGTGCAAGCAAACCCCCTTGTTCAAATTCGGAGCACAATCCCATTTTCTCGCCTCCCGCTCTCTTTATCGCACTAGGACAACAACGATTCAACTCTACATGCCGCAGAAGGAACCCCTATCCTCCGTGATGACCTGTCATTGCCACAAGAAATAGATGAAACCCACTAGCATGAGTAGGAGTTGTTTGACCCCTCGATGTGCCTACCATTCAATGTTTGTTTGTCATGCCTGCCATCGCTTAGAGTTGAGTCAGGTCTCGACCATCGATGAATTGGAGTGTGTAAACATGTCCTACTGAAGGTGAGCTAAGTGTGAACACGACGGTAAAGGTAGCGTGAGATGCCATGTAGGAGTACATCGGGTTGTCTCATTGCAGCCGCCCTCAGAACTGAAGTTCTCGTGTTTGGATCCATGACTGCCACACCACACATTGGGCCCGGCGCCCAAGCTCTCTCGACTTATTAATCAACCTCGATCTCTGGCCCGTGAGTCAGCAACTAGTTTCCGTGTTTGTAGGTAGTGTTAGAAGTCTACCAAGTGGCACCTGCATGTGGGGTTTGGACAGATTAGGCACTATGGCACGGTGTACTGTTTAGATCCACCTGCCGAGGTGGGTTTGGAAACCCGTGCACATCGTGGGGCCGTGATACACCCCACGATCTCCTTTAAGTGGAATTAATAATAGGCTAAATAAGAGACTTGTGTAGAAGAAGTCACACAACACTGGGCTGGGCTTCCGCTGAAGGTTGTAGCAGGCGTAAATATGTAAGTGGTGAGAGCGTAGTGAAGAAGTTGAAAGCATTTTGCTTCTAGGTGGTTTTGGTAATTAATGACAACATACTTTTGTGGTTGACTAATGCTTTCATCAAGTATGTTTCTGTGAAAGTCAACACCCGTGGCCGGACTAGAAAGGTGGACCCCTAGGATGCTAAGGAAAGGATTGGCAAAAGCTCAAGACTCTATTTTTGGTTTAGTGATCCAAGATCACATTGAGTCCATAGGAAAGTCAACACCATTAAAAGGGGATGAGGCTATGATGATGATCCGTCAGCCAAAGTGCTTAGTGATTATCTCAAACCATCGCAATCTTTCATTCCACATATGCTCATAATAATCTCTATCCCACCGATTCCATAAACTCACCACACCGAGATGAACCACCTACGGATCAACTACAACGACCTCGTGAAAATTGACTCTCATGCAAACAATCTGTCAGGAAACATTTTCAAGCAACTTTAGAGCAAGATTACAACATGTTCCGGCAGGCTATAAATGCAAACAAGGGCATGAATGGATAGAGCAAGACATGTATATCAAAACATGTTTATAGAGCATCTCCAGATTATGCATAGATTGATTAGTGGAAGCATGTTAACATGGCATCAAATTATAACAGAATCTGTCAGGAAAACAACAACAGCAACTACCCTACTTTACAAGCTTGATACACTCAGCACACAACTCACAAAAATACAAGGTCAACACCTCTGGAAAGATGGCATGGCCTAGTCCAACATTCATGTAGAGCTCATACTCATAGGATGCACACATAAATCATGGCAAAAATGACAAAAGAGCTCGAGCTGATAAGATTCTGGAACTAACGATCTGAAGCTATCTTCCAACAGCATTTCGGGCATCGAGATGAGCTCAAATGCAAATGATGCAATGGAATGAAATGATGTACTCGTCGAGGCGAACATTTTGACATATTATACGCGCAAAACGGAGCTACGGATGCGGAGATGTGATGCGATGAAAATGCATGAAAATTAATGGAATTCTGGGACTTAGTGGATTTCACCTCGCGGGATTGGGACGGAGATATCCCGGACGGGACGTGGGCGTTGAAGGAGGGACTGGTGGATCTGGTCCATCTCCAGATCCAGATCGGGACGGTTCCGGTCCGCGACGGCGGCTCGCCGGAGTTGGAGGGCGGCGATCGAACGGAGGTCCGGCCGGCAAGACCGGAGGGGTCGGGACGCCGGAGGAGGCGGCGTGGAAGGAGCGCTGCGCCCGGGCGGAGCCGAGGCGGGCGCGCGCGCTGCTGCGGCGGCGGCGGCCGGGCGCGGTCGGCGGCGGGAGATGGCTGGCGCGAGGCGCAGGCGGCGGGCGGGTCATGCGCATGGCGATGCGACGAGGCAGGGATGCGCGGCGCGGGTGTCGGCGGCGAAGCGGGCGGCCGCGAGAACGGGCGGCGAGGGCGGCGAGGCGGCGAAGCCGGGCGGCGAGGCGCCATGAAGCGGCGGCGGAGGCACCGGCGGGCACGCCGGCGACCGAGGCGGCGCGCGATCCGGCCGAGGTTTTGGGCGGAGCGCTTGGCTCGGCGGGTTCGATCCGGCCCGCGGCCGCGCGGCGGGCGGCGCGAGGCTACGCGCGCGCCTCCGATTGGACGAGGGCGCGGGCGGACGTGTCCGCCACAGCCGGACGCGTCCGGGCGGCGCGCGAGGGCGATTTTAGGGTTAGGGGAAAATGATCCTAAATGGAGAGGGGAGACGCTTTTATAGGTGGAGGGAGCTAGGAGAGTCCAAATGAGGTGCGGTTACCACACGATCGTGATCGAACGACCGAGAGCATGGAGGGAGTTTGATGGGTTTTGGGCCACTTTGAAGGGTGTTGGGCTGCAACAAAGAGGGCTTTGCGGTTACCTTGCTAACTGCTGAGTACCAAACGACCTCCAAATGGCACGAAACTTGACAGCGGTTCACGGTGCTATACCAAGGCCGCTTGGCAAACCTCGGCCATTCCGAGAAAGTTTAATACCCGCCACAACAAGAGAGAAGAAGGGGACGCCGGGAACATAGGAGCGCCGGATTGCAAAACGGACAACGGGAAAAGGCTCTAAGCATGAGACGAACACGTATGCCAACTGAAATGCACATGATGACATGATAAAATGCAAATGATGACATGGCAAAGTGCAACACGCAAGCACATGACATGGCAACAACGACGAATAACTGGCAGACAACTGGCGCATCGGATCTGGGGTGTTACAATATCCGTATTGCCAAGCTTGCCTTCCACGCCAAGGAAAGTCCCATCCGGACACGGGACGAAGTCTTCAATCTTGTATCTTCATAGTCTTGGAGTCCTGCCGATGATGATAGTCCGGCTATCCGGACACCCCCTAGTCCAGGACTCCCTCAGTAGCCCCTGAACCAGGCTTCAATGACGACGAGTTCGGCGCGCATATTGTCTTCGGCATTGCAAGGCGGGTTCTTCCTCCGAATAATTCATAGAAGATTGTGAACACCAGGATAGTGTCCGGCTCTGTAAAATAAATTCCACATACCACCGTAGAGAGAATAACATGTACACAAGTTCAATCTACTGACGTATTTTGTGGCATGATGTCACACCACTACCAAGCCTTTACTTGAATCGTTTTTATTATACCACCTCAAAGACGCTTAGCGGCAGTTTTATTGGCACGCCTTGTCGAGCAGTAGATCGTGTTCCCTTATTCTAGGATTCCCATCAATACGCATATGGTAACCCAACCGCGTCTGCTGCCACGCATCCTCTATCGAAGGTGAGTCCCAAATGGTCACGGGACGGCTCTTGGTATTCTCCTCTTTATAATGAGACCAAGCCTCGCTTTTCTTCAATCCTCAATCGAATCTGCCCCTCGCCCTGAGTTCCAACACCCAGAGCCCTAGATTCGAGCGCCTCGGACCTTCAACAATGTCCGGCTCCGACCTTCAGGGCCGGTGGATGCCCTCCTCCATCACAGAAGAGGACGTGCTAAAGCTGAGAGAAGCCAGGTACCTGACCTCCGAGATTTCGCATAGGTTGCCCGCCAAAGGGCAAGTCATTCCTACTCCCGAGCCTGGCGAGAGCGTCGTGTTAGTGTCCCACCTCCGTCGGGGTTTAGGCTTCCCGATGGATCCTTTTGTGAGAGGGCTCATGTTTTACTATGGGTTGGAATTCCACGACTTGGCTCCGGAGTCCATCCTCCATATCTCATCATTCATTGTCGTCATGGCCTTCCTCCGCACTACCCTCACTTCGGTTTGTGGCTCAAAACCTTCAACGTGGAGCCAAGATGATCGAGGGGCGCCAAGCAGAAAGCGGCAGGCGGTTGTAAGCAAGAGGGCCGATGCTCCATGGCCCGAGGGCTCTTTCCAGAGGAGCTCGCCAGGCAACAGAGTGGTTCTATATTACCGCCCCTGTGGGCAGCAGCAGTAAGCCGCCCATCTTTCGCTTCGGCCCTCCACAACGGCTAATGTCATGGGTCAACCAAGGGCTTAATCGGGGCCGCCAAAGGACGCACTCTATTGCAGGGCGGATTCGAGACCTCCAAGAGAGGGAGATCAATCTGGTCATAGTGATGCAGGTTATGCTGATTCGGCATCTTCTGCCCTACAAACGTTGCCCCCTCCGCCTGTGGGAATTCAATCCAGAGGGGCCACGAGCTCTCCAACACTTCATGGGTACGACGCCCGTGGAAATGTACAAAGTGTTCTTCGGATCACAAGAAGTGTGTCCGGAATAGACCGAGGATGCCGGCCTAAGCTGCAATCGCCCAGATGCTCAAGTAAGTAGCCCTGTGTTCGGATGTACCGTTTGTTTGCATATTCTTGGATTTGCCTTTTAACCAACCGTCCTTTGAACAGGAGTGGATAGCGCAAGCAAAACTGATACGGTGTCCGGCCCCCCTCCCAGAGACCACGTTGGATCTGGTGTTGGTCAAGATGCTGGAGGTTGCGCCTCTAGAGGAGGGCGAAGGGGAAAACAGAGAAACTACCGCCTCTACTAAGGAGGCTTTGGAGAAAGGGGGGATCGAGAATCCTTCCCTCCATGGGGAGAAGAGGACCGCTTCCGAAGACCCGGAGGCCAAGGCCTCAAAGCGGGGGAAGAAATCTTCACCAGAGGGTCCTACGCCAGGGGAGGCCCCGGCCGCACTATCTCCCCCAAGAATCAGCCCTCCAGCGAGCCGTAAGTAGAAAAAGGGAGTATTGTAACAAGGGACGTCCCTATTTTTGCTTCTGAGGATAACTGAAGTTTTTACTGTAGTTCGGATCTCCGTCCATCTCAGCTGAGCTCGTCTTCGGGGGACCTTCGTCCGGAGATGATGGAGAGTGAGACACCTCCATCTGCCGCACCGTCAGGTGGGGCGGACAACCCTGAGGTGTCGTCACGGAGGGTATCCCCAAGTCCGGGAGGGCCGGAGAGTTCGGCACCAACTGGTGTACGGCCGGGGGAGCTAAAGGATCTGCTTGAGAGGGCGTCTATCTCAGAAGATCACCGTACGTAATGAGTACGGTGATTGAAAGAATTTCATCCGCCAAGGGCGGGTTGCATGATGCCGCCGTCGAAGTTTGTCATGGGGTTTGAGGTACGTAAAATGACATACCTTTTGATAGTTTTACACATAAAGTGTGCCTCAGATAGATAGTAGCCCCGAGACTCGGTATGTTGTCAAAAGCGACAGTGTGGCGAGGATCATAATCTCAGGTATTAATTCTCGCCTTTCCTATGCAGGTGGCGGATAGTCCGTGGCCAGTCGGACTGATGGAGTTGCCGAACTAAAGCGGCAACTCGACGCTATGGATGCGACATCGCTACTGGTCAATAAACAACTTGACGAGTCACAAGGTAGGTTGTTTCTCCGTGGTCACCTAGTAAGGGAGCTGATGCTCACTCCTTACAACATGTATGCTTAATGCAGATGGTGCCGTTGCTGTGGAGGACCTTCAAGCAGAGCTTGCTCGAGCCAAGGAGCAGGCCAGAAGAAGTGATGCGGCTGCCTCGAAGGCGTCAAGAGCTAGAAGCCGAAGGGCGCTCACCGCCAAGCAGGAGGAGATGGCCAAATAGCCGTGAAGTTGAAAGATGTTACCGACCGCTATTAGGTTCCTGAAAAGAACGCCGAGCGAGCAAGAAGACTGAAGGAGGCCACCGCCGGCCAAGGATGCCCGCTCGCAATGAGGGCTATAAAGAGGAGCTGCGTCAGTCGAGATATTGCGGCCGGTAAGCCCTTTCGCTGCGCAGAAGTTCACAGATCCGGTATGCTCAGCTTGGCCACCGTGGGGTCCGGAGGATCCTTATATGGATTTAGCAATGAAAAGGGCAGATGCTGTTGTGCACTTCCGAAGTCAAAAGGATCACGAGACGGAAGAGCTTTTTTGGTCTCAATTCCACATTCCGGAGCGTTCACTTCCTCTGACGGATCGGTTGGCCGAGTGGGCTGAGCTGAATAGATTGTCCGGACTTGCCATGACGGATGTAGTGGCTCATATCTGGCTGGATAGGCCCAAGCCGAAGAGTTATTTTGGCTTATTGCAGCAATTCCTTGGGGCGGTGCCGCATATCAAGGCGATGAAGTGGTCGGCCTGCATAGAGGGTGCACGGATGGCCCTCGCTCGTGTGAAGACATACTGGACGGAGATGGATGCCACCGATGTTGCAACCCGGGGTTCGGACGAGAGCCGGTTACCCGCCGAGCACTATTTTGGGGAAGTTCTGCGGGGTGCTCGTGTAATAGAGTCGCAGTGCTCAAAAAATGTCATGTTCAAATGATCTTTATGATATGTAAAACGATATTCATAATATAAGTGCTTTTTATACTTGTGCGTTCAAGTACTGAAATATCTCCTGTGCGACCGTTAATGTATACTTTTGTATAACCTGAAAGATGGCAGTCTTCGTCTTCAGCCCCCACGCACATGGTGCGGGGGTGTTTGCAAAATAGCGCATTTTCACACTTAATCCAACGTCTTGGTCCTGTGAAGGAGGTGGTAGCGTAGCAAACGAGGCAACCGGACTATGATGCTTTATCACTTTCACTTAGCCACAGGAGTTCGAAGGTGGGGCTACGATATAGCCCCTAGGGGCACCGCGCTCTCGAATTGGGCGATATGTGCTCGACCGAAACGGTCCTTTATCAAAGCGACGAATTCTAAACATTTCGGTAGTCGATCGAGTGGTCGACCAGTCTCATTGTATCATGACAATCGGCCAGCTTTCATCGAGGTGCTCGCCCGGCCAACCGGGCACAATCGTAGTAGTTCTCCGGTGCCGCGTTAGCCGATGATACGGAACGTAAGGCAGCAAAACACAGAGCCGGGAAACCCAACATTTGACCAAAGTCATGATTCAAGCTGATGCATATAAGGCCTAACTCGAGACGCCGAACACTCCCTAAGGTATTCGGTCTTTATGATAACAGCGTAACAATGCCCCGAGCCCCTAGTGTCCGTGTACAGCGAAAATTTCGACGCGCCGATGCCAAAACGCCAGCCTCCTCGCTCGGTTATGGTGAAAACCGGGGATGTGAATCAACAAGAGACAGAAGAAAGGTTTACGCATGGGTCTTAATCAAAAGAATCCTTGCCACGGGTCCTCACTGCACGCTCTGCTACCGTGTCTCCCTTGTGCCGTATACTGGACGGGTGTACACGTTGTTCATCTGTAAAAGAGAGGAACTTAGCTTGAAAAGAAATCGTGCAAAAAATGTATTTAAAATGGAGTATGAATAAATGAATAAAGTTGAGCTTTTATTGGCTCTTATTGTTCGTACGCACAGCCCCTTGTGAAGGGGTGTGCGGCTGGGAAGCCCCTGGTATATTTGTGCCGGACTCGCCTAGCCGTGTCCGGGGTCTTGAGCGACCTTGTAAGGAGATGATGCCGCGTGGACTGGGCATTTTAACTGTAAGAGACACGTAGTGCGGTATTGCGTTAAAGCGGGCGAAAGCTTCACGTCCCAATAGTGCTTGATGGCTACTTTGAAATGGGGCGACGTGGAAGATTAGCTTTTCGCGATGGAAGTTGTCGGGTGAACCGAACACAACTTCTAGTAGTAAGGAGCCCGTGGTCTTGGCATAAGGGTCTGGCGTCACTCCTTTGAAGGAAGTGCGGCTATGGCGAATTTTAGTAGGGTCTATCCCCAACTTGCGGATTGTGTCCAGATATAGCAGGTTTAAATCGCTGCCGCCATCCATTAGGACTTGTGTAAATTGTAGTCCGTCGATTATAGGATCCAATATCAGAGCAGTCCATCCTGCGTTTCGAATACTTCTGGAATAATCCAGGTGGTCGAAAGTAATTGGTTTTGACATCCAATCTCGGGATTCCGCTGGGGTGGACCGTGCGACGCGTACTTTAGCGGGTGTCGCACTATTGTTCCGTGTTGTCACATGGAGTGAGTTTACTGTTTTGACTTCTTGCGGGAAAGTCTTTTGTCTTCCGGTGCTCTGCTAGTGGGGTTCGTCACCGTCCTCGCTTGGCGTGTCGAGCCCCTTGTGTTCGGCGTTGAGTCGGCCGGACTGCTTGAAGATCCAATAATATCGGTGGGTGTGGTTTGCAGGCTTCCCGGGGGTACTGTGGATTTGGCATATCCGATCCAAAATTTTGTTGAGGTTGGATAGCTCGTCACTGTTGTCCTTAAGAAGCAGTGTTTTGTTGTTCGGCCGCGAGCTTTTGAATCCGGCGTTGACCGCCGTGTTCTTTGGGCCATTTTCTTTATTTCAGCGCTGATCCTTTCTGCGCCGTGATTTTCCATTTCCATCTCTGATCTCGGATGTACTCGGGTCGCTGGTGCTGCATCTTGCCAGCCAGCTATCTTCCCCAGCGCAAAAGCGGGTCATGAGGCTCGTTAGCGCGGCCATTGTTCTTGGCTTTTCCTGGCTGAGGTGTCTGGCGAGCAATTCGTCTCGGACGTTATGTTTAAAAGCTGCTAAGGCTTCGGTGTCCTGGACAATCGACTATTTGGTTCTTTTGGTGAGGAACCTGTTCTAGAATTTGCGCTACCGACTCTCCGGGCTGTTGAGTTATGTGACTTAAATCGCTCAGATCCGGAGGGCGGACATAAGTCCCTTGAAAATTTGCTCTAAATGCGCCCTCGAGCTCTTCCCAACTTCCAATGGTATTTTCGGGAGGCTTTTGAGCCAATGCCGAGCTGGCCCTTTGAGCTTGAGGGTAGATTTTTATGGCGTGAGATCGCCTCTCTAGCCATGTGTATGTGTTGGATGTAATCCTCAATCCGCACTCAAGGTCTGTTGTTCCATCGTATGCCTCTATGTTTACGGGCTTGAATCCCGCTGGAAAATTCATGATCCAGCACCTCATCGGTGAAACATAGTGGGTGTGCGGCGCCCCTGTATTTAGGTGTGCCGTTATCTTCGAACACTCGGCGTGTTGTGTTTCTTCCTGGGGCCCTCTTCTTTGGCCCATAAATGGACCTGACCAGGCCATCTATTTTGCGAGGATCTTTATGTGTGTCATGTGTCGGCTTGTGTGCGGCGCTGCTTGCCGCTCTTGGCCTGTCATCTGGTCGTCTATCCGGCCAGGCGGCCTCTTTGCTTTTTGATTGTGGGGGCTCTACGGCCTCCTCATCGAATTCAGGCAGCAGCTTGCGCTTCGGGTAGCTCTTTGCTTGGTGGCTATTGCCGTATTTGTCCGCGGTCTTGAGTACTTTGCTCGACCTCATTCTGAGTATGTCTTCCGCTGTTTTGAGCTTTCGTTTCTACTTCTTCAAACTTCTTGCAGTGGCGACAAGCCTTTTGTGAAGGTTCTTATGCTCCGGTGGTGTGTCCGGCGTGAGATCGTCTGGACTGTTGTTTTCGCCGAGGATGGGTTGATTGTCCGACTCATACTGTTCGGATGGTTGCTTGGTTGTATATTCGTCGCCCACTGGTTCGCCCTGCTCTACGGCTGGGTCATTATGGGTGCTGCTGTTATCGAGGTGGGACTTCGGGCGGCGCTTGCGTCGCCTTTTTGATTGTTTTTCGGGGGAATTATCCTTCGCCGCGTCCCGGTGTTCCTCGTTATCGCTTCGTTTTGGTGTGTCCACCATATATATGTCATGAGTTGAGGTGGCTTTCCAGTGCCTTCTAGGCGCTGGTTCTTGGTCGTCTCCGGCATCGTCGTCCATACCGTCGATGTCTTCTGAGTCGTAGTCTAGCATGTCGGTTAGATCGTCGACCGTGGCTACAAAGTGGGTGGTGGGTGGGCAGTCCGGCCAGGGCTCTCCTGATAACGAGAGATACTTTAGCGAATTCAGGATGTCGGCAAGGGGTGAGTGCTGAAAGATGTCCGCGGCGGTGAACTCCATGATCGGCGCCCAATCGGATTCGATTGGTAAAGGCGCCGGAGGTTTGGAGTCCGGCGAGGAGTCCGGCACCTCGGAGTCACGAGCTTTATAAGGGACAAGGTCAGTATTGGGCTCCATCGTCGTAGAAGTTGCAACCCCCGAGGCGGTGTCTAGCCACCCGTCCTCGATCTGCGCGGTCGGCTCCGAACTAAGGGTCAGAGCGGACTCATGTGCGGCCTCCAGGTCACTGTCCGGCAGCAGAGCTAAATCATGCCCATCATGACAGTGCGGCACGCTCGGCTGTGGCTCGAATCCGTCGAAGATCAAGTCTCCGCGGATGTCAGCCGTGAAGTTTAGGCTTCCAAATCTGACCTGATGGCCAGGGGTGTAGCTTTCGATCTGCTCCAGATGGCTGCTTAATTGCCCGCAGCAGCAAAGCCGCCGAACACGAAGATCTGTCCGGGGAGAAAAGTCTCACCCTAGACTGCGTTGTTGTTGATGATTGAAGGAGCCATCAAGCCTATCGGTGACGACACAGAGGAACTCTCAATGAAATCACCAATGTCGATGTCAAAACCGGCGGATCTCGGGTAGGGGGTCTCAATGTTTTTACCACAGAGGAACTCTCAATGTTTTTACCCAGGTTCGGGCCCTCTCGATGGAGGTAAAACCCTACTCCTGCTTGATTTATATTGATGATATGGGTAGTACAAGAGTGGATCTACCACGAGATCAAGGAGGCTAAACCCTAGAAGCTAGCCTATGGTATGATTGTTGTAATGGTTGTTCGTCCTACAGACTAAAACCCTCCGGTTTATATAGACACCGGAGAGGGCTAGGGTTACACAGAGTCGGTTACAATGGTAGGAGATCGACATATCTGTATTACCAAGCTTGCCTTCCACGCCAAGGAAAGTCCCATCCGGACACGGGACGAAGTCTTCAATCTTGTATCTTCATAGTCTTGGAGTCCGGCCGATGATGATAGTCCGGCTATCCGGACACCCCCTAGTCCAGGACTCCCTCAGCCCCCCCCCCCACACACACTTCCCAACACCGAAGGAGTAGGGTGACACCTCGATCTTGATACTAATCTATCGACTGACCTCTCTCTCAAACACACACACAAACACACACACACACACACACACACACACACACACACACTACCCGACACCGAAGGAGTAGGGTGGCACCTCGATCTTGATAGTAATCTATCTACTCCTTTTTCAAACGCACACACATACACACACACTCGCTAGTTGTGCCTCTTGCCTACCACAAGACACTCCCGACACGCCTTTCTCTCCTCCCTCCCCCACCCCAACAATGACAGCAGAAGGGTGACAACTCGATTTGATCGAATCACAATTGGTTTCTCTCTCAAACATTGTGTCTCCGTGCCTCGCTCAGTAGCCCCCTCGATATGTAGACTTCTCGCGCGCGCACAACTGTAGTGACGATGACGCTGAACCAGTGTGCCTTGTTTTTACCAGCCTCATGTGATAGTTTTCACCATGTTTTTTGTTAATTAACAAGGCTACCTTTTCTTTGTTACTACTAGTGAATCTGAAATCATTCGGTGCAGACATAAATATCACTTCAACCCAATTATCGCAGTAACTATTTTAAAAGAACTAGCTAGATAACCGTGTGTTGCAAGGAACATCAAGATGCATCTGTATGAGTGGTTTATCTTGTGAGAGAAAAGGATGAACGAGGGAAGGCCTTATTTGCGAACGTGGAGAGGGGTATGGGTATATTTTTGCAAAATTGCCATAGTTTCCTTCCTATCCGTTAGATATAGATCCGATGGCCTATATTGCAGGATGGCACACACACCATCATCACCAACTCTGTTTTCTACTCCCTCCGTTCCTATATATTTATCTTTTTAGAGATTTCAACAAGTGACTACATATGGAGCAAAATGAGTGAATCTACACTTTAAAATATATCTACATACACATCCGTATGTGGTAGTCCATTTGAAATCAAAAAAAGACAAACATTTAGGAAAGCGCCGGATGCTCGCAACGTGATGACATGAGTTCGAATTCTGTTTTGAAATTCAGATTTTTTATATTATATATTACTTATTTAATATATATACTTCTTTCGTTACTGTACTGACAGTGGAACCCACAGAGTACTTAGAATACAAGATTAAGGATGGACTTGTTTCTTTTTAACTTTCTGTACGAAGTTGTAGCCACCCTACAAGTCACATGTACACTGTACATGCAATTAACTTTTTATAAAGGGACAATCATACACGCAATTAACTCAAATGGATTGGATGTCACTCTATTATTTCTAGCACAAGAGCATCTCCAACGGCAGCCGGCAAATTTCCTCCCGCTTCCTTCCGCGGAGGACGGCATCAAACGCCAGCGGAATGTATTTTCACAACTCTAACCAACCAGATGAAATTCGTGCAAACACGGACTGATTTCATATAAGCATGAAGGATTTCGTATAAAAAAGTCGGATCTTCATATAAACATGATGGATTTCATTACATTTACATGAACTAAGCGGTGCTAATCCGGCTCTCTTGGTATAATTAATACTCCCTCCGTCCGGAAATACTTGTCCTAGAAATGGATGTATCTAGACTTATTTTTGTTATAGATACATACAATTTATCCATTCTTAGAACAAACTAGCAATCGTGACCCGCACATTTGCGCGGCTAGACTTTCTATATATTTAAATATAATAGATATATTCAAAATATGCATTTTCAAGAAAATCCGATTAGATTTAGAAACTCATTAAAATGCGTTACATGGCCCACGGTTTGTATGGCCTTTTTGTTTGTATAACGTTATTTTAAAATGGTTCTTTTACCAAAATTTTTTGAAACATTGATGTTAATTTTTGTCTATTAAAAGTTGTTTTGTAAAATGATAATTTGCAGGATTGAAAGGAATTGTTGCTGCAAAATATTTAACTAAACCAATTTCTATCGCTCACTCGCGTGTTATAGTTACAGTGATCGCTCATCGAAAGCGAATTCATGTTTTTTGGTTTATTTTGTCGTCACGTTAGCATTGATACATACAAATATAATAGATAAAATATGTTTCTCAAGGAAACACGTTTGACTTTTGTGGCAATTATATTTTCAAGTGTTTTAATTTTTACAAACCATCAGTGTGTGACAGTGGATAAACTTTTGTGGAAATCTTATATTTCCGTATTAATTTTCATTTTCTTTCCTCTTAGTACTCTTGTCCAGCTGTTTTACTCCATGACTGCATATTATTCATATAAAATATAAAATATTCTTGTATATTTCAGTTTTTATATTTTTCTAATGATCATGCAATAACGATTTATATGTCGATGATAAAAACCATTCAATTATGCTGTCAATAGTGTTCCGAGTACAAAGGGATACAAAGTTCATCGTCAGATGACTATGCGTATCGATCAAAAATAAGTATTTCTGAGCCGACTGAGAAAAAGTCGATCCCTAAACCTTTCCTCTCGCTCAATTTTATCTCGATGTTGCTTCGCGTCAACTTAAATTATAATCCAATGGGAATATATTTTTTAGTTCTCTTTATAGAAGGAGTACAAATCAAGTTTATTGCTAAAAATTGTGATTATTATGAAATACAAACCAAGTTTTATTTTCATTCACCTAAAAATAAATGCAGATCTTGATTTTAGCTAAATGGACAAATATGTCCAATAGTCTATATTATTATTTTTCTCTGATAGGCTAGACTCTGTGCATGGCAGATTGGCATGTTTCATGTATGCTTGAGTGCACGTAAATGTTTTTCCCACATGGTGCACGTCATCTCTTTTAATACATGACGTACCTGAGCAATCCATCTCCGGTCTAGGTAGGGTGTCATTTGGGCTTTGCTTCTTTGGAGCAGAGTTCTTTTGTAGTTTGACATGTATTGTTGTCCTTTCGCCTCGTCCAAGTCTAAAAATACCTTGTCTTAGTGTTTACCGTAGTTGTACATGTATTGTTGTACTTTTCGATGTTTCTTGGCTGGCTGACAGCGTGCCTATGGAAACAGAGCCGTATTTCTTTAATAGCTAAATAGCCTTACAGGACTTTGACTCTGTTTCACAACTTATTTTCTTGTGTAGGCTCTCCGAAAACGTCTATTCGGAGACATGCCTATTTACTTTTCCCAACAAATCACAGCCGTTCTTTTGAGCTTTTTTCTATTCTCATATCCGAGCCGTTCCTTTTCTATCGTTTTAATATAATAGATATTTGGTGCCAGCTGGAGAGGGATTACATAATTTAAATGGCCGCCCGCGGATCCCTTTTTCTTCCTCATGTCCGGCAGACACTTGCGGGGTCGACGAAGGTCCTCGGAAGAGACGAAGCAGCAAAGAAACCACCTGAATGCAAAGTCGTCGCCTCCGCGGTGGCCTTCATAGGACCCAAGTGGCGGCGTCCTCCTGTGTTCTACTTCTCCTTGAGGATGGCGGCGGACACAGAGAAGCTGGCCACTGACTTGTCGCACTCCATGCACCCGGCTTCTGTCTCTGCCTGCATGGCGCTGCCGTAGGCACGGGAGGCGCGGCTGCAAGCACGGGAGGCGCGCCCACAGACACGGGAGGCGCGGCCACTGGTGGCGCGGTACGATGCGGCAGCGACGACGCCCGTACCGGCATGCTCGCCGCCGTGCCGGCGTGGAGCAACTCACCACTCCTCATCGAGATGAACTGGAGCGGCGAGTTACTGAACCACGCGCCTGCTTGGGGCGGCAACTGGCTCCATCGGGCCAAGCGAGGTTCGTGAAGCATCGAGTGGCCTTGCCCATATCCGGAGGGCTCGGCGGGCCACCCAGCCGGGTTGTATGCCGGAGAACGGCTCCTCGAAAGCCATCAGAAGAGTGGAGAAAATGGTGAAGGAGGAGATGGGGGAGATGCGGAGGGGTGCAATTCTTGCCCGCTGTCTGTCTGGCCTCATTTAAATACAGGGCGGATGGTAGGAGCTTGTCCGGCATCTGGCCTCATGTCACATCCCTAGCTTCTGGCAATGCACTGGTGCTAGTCTTTGGTGATGCATCATGTTTACTTTTACAGAAAGTTGAAATGGGGATTGTCCAAACCCTAGCATTAAAGGAATTCACTAGGTTCACCTGAAATATTTTCAGTAAGTCCAAATGGCTTTCAAAAATGTTCATCATTTATGGGAAATATCAAAAAAGTGAGCCGAGGTGATGCACATTTTTCCATGATATATTTGGGCTCTGAATTAAATCATACTCTATTTGAATTTGGGCATTTAAATACTATAAAATATTTAAAATGTCCAACTAATCCTAAACTGAAATGTTCCATGTTGGATATATTCCAAACAGTGGCCATGAGAAGTTTGATGATTTTTGAGTGTGCCTAAGTATTTTTAATAAAGCCATCAAGTTGCAGAAAAATAGAAAACTGAAACAAAAGAAAAGAGAGCTTACATGTAACTTACCTGGACCTACTGCTGTGCAGCCCACTTAGCAGCCCAGCCAACTGGCCCAGCCCACCAGAAGCCCCACCGTCGTCAACCTCTGCCAGTAGGCAGAGGCGTGTCGACGCACGCGCGCGTCGATGCCACCTCCTGCTTCGTGCTGGAGGCTCATCCTCCTCCCTGTTCCCGCGCCTGGAGACGCCTCGACCCCCTCTGTCCTCCCCCCTTTCCTGGCTCTCTCCCTCCCCCTCGCTTGCCCGCAGCCATGGCCGAACGCCACCATCGCCACCGGCACCGTTCGCCGCGGCCACAGCCACCGCCTAGCCTCCCCAACACGTCCAGGAGCTCCGCCTCCGTCGTCTACGCCTCCTCAAGGACACACGCGCCGCCGGACGCCCCCGGACGCCTACACCGCCGCCATCTTCAAGCTTCGAACGTCCGAGGTCGCCCCCGCCCGTACGTCACCGTGCGGACTTCTCCAATCCCGTGTCGACGCCCCCTGCAACCACTATGAGCTCCCGCGTCGAAAACCCCTCTTCCCCGAGCTCGTTACGCCCTGTAGTCGTCGCCCCCTTGCCGACCAAATCGGGCCGCCGCGGCCGAGCTCCTCGCCGTCGCCTCCGGCCGCCCCAGGCCCGGCTGGCTCCACCACCCGACGCGGGCTGGTCTGGGCTCTCAAACGAGCCCAGCCACGCTGCGAACGGGGCACCACAGCTCGTTCCCGAGTGACCCGCCGCGTCAGCTGCCGCCGGCGGCTAAACGCCGGTGGTTTAGCCCCGGTTGACCAGGGGATTTGACCTCCCCTGGGTCTATGACATGTGGGACCAGCCCGCCTAATTAATCTAGGTTAGCTTAGATAAAACGCTAATTAACCCAGTTAGTTAGGTTAGTAACTGACACGCGGGCCCACTGGTTAGTTTGAAATAATTTATATATGAAAAATCATAGAAGTTCAACCGTAACACCAGATGAAATAATTTATATATGAAAAATTATCAGAAAAATCCAATCTATCCATTTGTACCATTTTCATGCATGTTAGAACAACTTATGACTACTGTTTAGGACAATTCAATTAAATGGCATTTAAATAACCACATGTGGAGTTTGAATTTGAATCTTGGATTCAAGCCAACTTCATTTATTGTGGTTTTAGTTGCATTAGCACAAACCACATCATATTGCCATGTCACATTCATGCATCATATTGTTGCATTGCATTGATTGTGTTTCTTCTTTGTTTGTCGCTGCTTGTCCCCTCTCAGTAGACGTGTACCGACGATGTGATCGATGACACCGATGAAGAGTTATACTATCTTCAGAAGTGCCAGGCAAGCAAAACCCCTTGTTCAAATCCGACATAATCCCATTCTCTCGCTCTCCCGCTCTCTTTTTACCGCACTAGGACAACAACGATTCAACTGTTACATGCCGCGGTAGCTGAACCCCTTATCCTCTCGCATGACCTGTCATTGCCACAAGAATAGATGAAACCCACTAGCATGAGTAGGAGTTGTTTGATCCTCGATGTGCCTACTCATTCATGTTTGTTTGTCATGCCTGCTATCGCTTAGAGTTGAGTCGTGTCCGATTCATCGGGATGAATTGGAGGTGTGTAAACATGTCCCATCGAGTGTGAGCTAAGTGTGAACACGATTTGGTAAAGGTAGCGGTGAGATGCCATGTAGGAGTACATCGGGTTGTCTCATTGCAGCCGCCCTCAGAACCGAGTTCTGTGTTTGTGATCCATGATCGCCATTACCACACATTGGGCTCCGGCGCTCCAAGCTCTCTCGACTTATTAATCAACTCGATCTCTGTCCAGGAGTTGCAACTAGTTTCTGGTGTTTGTAGGTAGTGTTAGAAGTCTACCAAGTGGCACCCGGTACAGGTGGGCTTGGGACAGACTAGGCACCATGGCACGGTGTACCAAGCGTAGATCCACCCGTCGAGGTGGGCTTGGAAACCCTGCACACATCGTGTGGGGCCGTGAGCGACACCCCGGCCGGATCTCCTTGCGTATGGAACACGAATAGGCGATAAACCTGGACGAGAGACTTGTGTGGTTAGTCAGGTCATGGCCGACACCCTCGCTGGGCTTCCGCTTGAAGGTTGCCGAGTACATGTCGTGTAAATGGCGGTAAGTGGTGAGAGCGTGTGTGAAGAAGTTGAAAGCACATTTGCTCCCTAGGTGGTTTTGGTAATTAATGACAACATACTTTGTGGTTGGACTAATGCTTTCATCAAGTATGTTTCAGGAAAGTCAATCACTCTGGCATGGCAAAAGGACTAGAAAGGTGGACCCCTAGGATGCTAAGGAAAGGATTGGCAAAAGCTCAAGACTCTATTTTTGGTTTAGTGATCCAAGATCACATTGAGTCCATAGGAAAGCCAATACTATTAAAAGGGATGAGGTTATGATGATGATCTGTTGCTCAAAGTGCTTAGTGATTTATCTCTCAAACTATCGCAATCTTTCATTCCAACATATGCTCATAAGTAATCTCGGTCCCACCGATTCCATAAACTCACCACACCGAGATGAACCACCTCAGCCATATAGCCAAACCCTAATAAATTCGGATTTTCCGATTCCAAACTCGGTCTTACCGAATTGGTGTTGCTAACCTTCAGAACCTTCAGACTCAAATCGGTGTCACCGAGATGAGAAAGTCGGTCCCACCGAGATTGGCAAACCCTAGACTTTGGAAGAATCGGACTAACCGAGATTGTATTTTCGTCCCACCGAAAATCCCAACGTTCACAAGATTTGAACTTTCGGTCTCACCGAGTTGTCAACTTCGGTCTGATCGAGATTGGTCAAATGTGTGTAACGGTTGGATTTTGTGTGGAGGCTATAAATACCCCTCCACCTCCTCTTCATTCGTGGAGAGAGCCATCAGAAAGAACCACCACTCCTACCTTACATTTCTGAGAAGAAAACTACCTACCCTTGTGTTGAGATCAAGTTGCTCCACTCCCACCATATGAAACTTGATTTCTAGCCTTCCCAAGTTGCTTTCCACTCAATCCCTTCCTCCACCACAGCCAAATCAGTGAGGAGAGTTGAGTGTTGGGGAGATTATCATTTGAAGCACAAGAGCAAGGAGTTCATCATCACCAACACCATCTATTACCTTTTGGAGGGTGGTGCCTCCTAGATTGGTTAGGTGTCGCTTGGGAGCCTCCACAAGATGTGGAGTTGAACCAAGAAGTTTGTAAGGGCAAGGAGATCGCCTACTTCGTGAAGATCTACCCCGAGTAAGGCTAGTCCTCCGTGGACGAGGCCATGATGGCATAGACAAGGTTGCTTCTTCGTGGACCCTTCGTGGGTGGAGCCCTCCGTGGACTCTCGCAGCCGCTACCCTCCGTGGGTTGAAGTCTCCATCAACGTGGATTGACGATAGCACCACCTATCGGAACCACGAGAAAAATCTCCGTGTCTCCAAATTGCGCTTGCTCTTCACAATCTCTCCTTACTACTTGTGCAATTTACTTTCCGCTGCCCATACTCTAGAATTGCATGTGTAGTATGTTGCTCGACTTGTATGCAAGATGCTTGACTTGATCTTCATTGTGAACTTGCTAAAACTTGTTCTAATCAAAAGGCATAAACTTTTATCTTGTCGAGTAGTTCAATCACCCCCTCTAGACACTCTTGCCTTCAACGATCCTACAATTGGTATCGAGCATTGGTCTCCATTGCTTTGGTTTTCACACCATTGGAGGAAGATGGACGGTTCACGCTTGGGGAGTGTTAGTCATAGAGTGCCTATTCTTGATGGAGTGTCCTATAACTCATGCAGGATTGAAATGCTTGCTATCTTTAAGATGTACAACTTATGCAAATATGTTGAAACCCCATATGTACCACCATTTGACCCCTGCACCCTACTATGGATGAAGAGCTTGATTTGCTTCAGAACCTTAGAACTGCTAATCTTATCATTAGAGGTTTGCCGATAACTTGCTTGAGCTTGTCACAAACTATGAGTGCGCCTATGTTATGTGGAAGTTCTTGGAAGAACTTTATCCGACTACTCTTTGAGAGGTCTTGATGAAATTCTATACAAGACTATTGAATTTGATATGATGCTCCCAATGATCCCAACTTTGATAAATGCTTCTTTGAGCTTCGTGATCTTATGAAAAGAAGGGTGATCCCGGTTTTATTAATGTTCAATTAGAAATGCTCTTGTATTGCATTCCGATGATTATTGTCACTCTGACAAAACTGATGCAAGTCATTGTCAAATTGACCTAGGTATTGATGATGAATTATCTATGGGTCAATATGATGATGAGCATGAGCATGATGACGACATCTCGATTCGACACCGAGCTAGACAAGATCATGGAGAGTCTCATCTTATGGCAAATGAGAGACTACATATCCGTGGAAAAGTGGATTCTTGATAGTGGATGCACCGATCACATTACCGGAGATGAAGACATGTTTCGAGAGCTTGCAAAGAACGATGGTCCACGCAAGTATGTGACTTTTGGAGACAACTCCAAGGGTAAGGTACTTGGCCTTGGTAAGGTGGCCATATCTCATGATAGCTCCATTAAAAATGTCATGCTTGTTGAATCACTTGGATATAATTTACTTTCCGTGTCTAGATTAGCTGACTTTGGATTCAATGTGCTATTCACCAAAGTAGATTGCCAAGTTTTTCGTCGTGACAATCATAACATGGTCTTTATCGGCATCCGTAGAGGTGATTTGTATATCGTTGATTTCACTAAGAAAGCTCAACCTAGAACTTGCCTTATTGCTAAATCTGCTAAAGGTTGGCTTTGGCATAGAAGGCTTGGACATGTTGGTATGCGTAATCTAGATAAGCTAATCAAAGGTGATCACATTCTTGGTGTTAAAGATGTTTTCTTTGACAAAGATAGACTCAGAGTGCATGTCAAGCAGGAAAACAAGTAGGTGGAAGTCATCCCGTGAAGAACATC